>VYZM01007667.1:40556-129753 GCA_013398915.1 Dromas ardeola | reverse complement strand
CCTCCCAGTCTGGTATCATCAGTAAACTTGCTAACGGCACGTTCAACTCCTGCATCCAGAACATTGATAAATAAATTGAACATGACTGTCCCTAGAATTGAACCCTGAGGAATACCTCTAGTGACCGGTCACCAGCCAAATGTAGCCCCATTCACTGCAACCCTCTGAGCTCTGCCCTTCAGCCACTTCTTCACCCAGCGCACCGTGAACCGGCTCATCCCACAGTTGGACAACTTGTCGAGAAGGATGCTGTGAGGGACAGTATCAAAAACCTTACTAAAATCCGGAAAAACTACATCCACTGCCTTCTTTTCATCCACTAGGTGGGTGACTTTACCACAGAAGGAGATGAAATCAGTTAAACAGGACTTTCCCTTGGTGAGCCCATGTTGACTGTGCCTGATGATTGCATTGTTCATTAAAAGCCTTTCTAAGTACCCAGTATAATCTTCTCCGTAATTTTTCCAGGAACTGAGGTCAGACTAACAGGTCTGTAGTTTTCTGGCTCTTCCCTCATGCCCTCTTTGTAAATTGGAATAGCAGTGACTGCTTCCAGTCAGCAGGGACTTCCCTAGACTTCCAAGACCTCTGGTAGATGATTGAGAGTGGTCCTGCCATAACACCCACTAGTTCCTTCAGTACTCTGGGATTAATCCCCTCAGGCCCGATCTACAGCACCAAATATTTCAATTAGAGATGTGCAAATCATTTCTAGTAAATAATATGTTGGCTTATTTAACATTTTCCTAGTTGAAACTATCCATAATTTTATCAACTTTTTAAATAGCTTTTTAATTGATTTTTTCCCAAACAAACAAGAGCTTGTAATTTGTCTATAAATTGAGTACTATGAATCATTTTAATTAGTCACGTGATTGGTTATGCAGACTTTATGGCATTATTTCTCTGCTTTGAACGGGCAACTTGAAATTTCCTGAGAAGGTAAAACATAATATATATAGCCACACAGCACCTCTGAAATAATTTGCTAAACTAGGAATGTGGGTGAACAAGACATAAAGTTGAGCCTGGATTTCAGTAAACAATACTGCCTAATATATTTTCATAGTAGTATAGTCAGACTTTTGGGGCCCAATTCACACATCTTGTATTAGAAGTCTATGTAAGAGTAAGAAGAGTTGTACCTTCCCAGAGTCACTGCTTGAACTTTTTGGAGAAAACCTTCTCTACCGTTGGAGGGTTTACTTATACACAAGACCTACGCTGGAGAAAGCTAGGGTAAGAATGTCAAGGAAAAGAGCTGTCCTAAAATAGGTCCCTATGGAGATGTTCTCAGTTGAACTGAGACTGTGGAGTTATTCCAGAATGGTTATTCCACTTGATATTCATCACCTACCTTTTTCACATCCAGCAATCCCAGAGAATTGCTCTTTCAGAATTACAGATGAAAAGCTTTGCGCAAAGATGGATGGACTACCGACTATTTCTGTACTTCTGTCACTGTAGCATTCGAGCATCTTGTACATACATTTAGGTATCAATAATGAAGACACTATATTTTTTTGCCATAGTTTTGCCTGCTTCCAGAAGGTATGAAAAAATGCCATGACTGCATAGGAATCAGTGTGAAAACTGAAGTTTTCATGCTATTTCCTGTCTGTGACCGTTACCTTTTTCTCTCCCTTGGAGATAGTGGTGATTCCATCAAAATGATCTCCGAGTGAATTAGGAACGTGGACGTAGCGCAGTCCCTGTGGCTCAATAATGCGGACATCCACCTAAAGGCAGGAAGGGAGGACATTAGTGTGAAGCAGTGCCAATGTTGTACCAGGATCTCATGAACCTTCCATAGGCAAACGCCAGCTGGGGGTTGGGATGCTCTGTAGGGCTAGTCTCATTTGTGGTGGGGATCTGTGCAATGCTGAAAATAGACCATAATAGAAAGATAAAAAAATGTGTCCAAAGACAAGAAAGAGTTTGGTGGAAGTGCTCATTCTTCCTCTCTCTCCCACCTCATGGGGCAAGAGGTGAGATAGGAGTCAAAGGGAATACCATTTTTAATGCTGAAAGCATGAATGAAGCATGAAGGGACTCTGCCTCAGTGTTGCTTTGGGTTAGGAGGCATGGAAGTTGATGAGATCTCACACTTGATGATGAGTTCTCTTCCCCCTGCTCATGCTATTGGCAGGACAGAGAGTATTTTTCCTTTTGGTTGTATGGCCAAGGTGATTTGGAAAATAAAGGTTTTATCCTGTCAGCCTGAGATAAGGGCTTTTTCTGGTTGTGTTTCTGAGCAGTTAGTAAGACTACTAGGAGACAGGACATGGTGTCCTTTTCAGTAAGATTAACTCAGGCCTTTGGACAGCTTGAAGCAGATCACAGCCTGCACTAAGAAAATGTGGGCAGCAAACTTTCATATACAGCTTGTGCGGAAGACATGGAAAGCTGAAGAAGACATTTATGCTACAAGAACAGAAGAATGGCCAGATGGAAATGTCCAGCTAGCCCTGTATCCTGTGTCTGTTGATGGATGACAGAGGATACTTTTGGATCAGTGTTAAAAAGAGGGTAAGAATAAGACAAATCATCTTCCGGCAGCCACTTGTGGAGGGACTGTCATTCAGAGAATGGCTGCTCTCATAGGACACTATTTCATGAAGTTGGGATTAACGTGAAAAGCACTGTTCCAAATAAATAGCAAATATTGTTTATTTTCCTTCAGTCGAGGCAAGTTTACACAAGGGTATATATAGGCCAAAGCTTGTTTGCCCAAGTGGTTCTGACGTGAGTCAGTCACGATTCAGGAGATGCCCAACTGTGTTAGTACGAGAGGAGGCAGGACATATTTGCTTCTAAGTCATGCAGCTACATAACTCCCAGTTTGAAGTGTCTCATGCTGGTCTACACAGTGACCTTGAGGATATTTGTACTGAGCCCATATGAAAGGAAGGAGCTGTAGATGAAGTGTCCTGCTGTTGAGCTCACAGGAACCTCGGCTGCTTTCTCAGTGAGCACCTGTGGGGTGCTGCCTACACACATCAGCTCTGCTTTACCTCCATGTGCTTTGCCAAGCGGCCTGGCTTCACAGAGATGACATGCTCATAGGAGCTCAGTTTCCTTCGAATCATTTCATGGTAGTGAAGTTCAAACTGGATCCTCGTCCCTGGGGGCACATTCACTTCGGTTTTGAAGTTTTCCATATCCAAGGCATTGCTCCTGAAAAGTCAACTGTGGGGTTATTTTTAGAAAACACAAGGAGAAAGAGAGCTGCTTTGCATTTTGGTTTAGAGTTATGCATTTTCTGGGTCTGATTTTAACTTTGGCCCGTACCAGGGAACTGCAGTTGTCTGCTAGCCCAATGTGTTTTATCAAGCTGAAGGCAGAAACACAAGTTAAATTGTGTTAACTTGACAATCCATCGTAGGGTTCCCCCTCCATCTACCTCCTCCTGGGATGGGTCACCTCAGTTCTCCTATGAAAAAGTTCAGTACAATATCCATATGCCAAAGTCTTTATACCTTACTATTCCAGCAGCTTTGCCTTTGGCTTTTGCTTGAGAGTACATTTTTCTGGCTTCAGCTTTTTCCCGAATTTTGCTGGTAAATGTTATACCATTGACATCCCTAGGAGAGAGAGGCACGGTCAGGTTGCAAAAGAAACAACTTTACAGTCGACGACTGTTTCTTCACCTTAGAAAAACATCAGTGAAATCTAATCTGGTGGGAAATGAAATAATAAGACTCTTGTTTAACCCCAAAGTACTGAAGTCTGGTTTCCAGTAGCTCTCTCTCTTTTTCCCTACCTGCTTTTTCATTTCAGTTAGCCAGCACTCTTGTACTCTGCAGAGGATCTGCTGTCCCCCCACCTCCTTCACACTTTCCCCATCCTTTGGGCAGGGCAGGCAGTTACTCATGTCATGGCTGTTTTGGAACACGAATCAGGACATGCCTCCTGACCAGCAAGCGGGCCGCTGCCTCTCTGAATGGATACTGAACCAGGTTAGTTTCTTCCTCTTCAGTGAGGGCTCTAATTTGGGTCTCTCTCTCTCTCTCCTTTGATCTGGTGTCAACTTGCACAAGACAGGTAGGAGCTTAGTCTATTTGAGACTTCTGTCCTTTTGTTGATGTTGGCCAATGGCCCAATAATTACTGGAGAGGAGAGATGGACAGGCAGACAGTACGCTGACATGAGCCTTTTTTCACAGAATCACAGAATGATAGGTGTTGGAAGGGATCTCTGGAGATCATCCGGTCCATCTCCCCTGCCAGAGCAGGGTCACCTTAGAGCAGGTGGCACAGGAACGCGTCCAGGCAGGTTTTGAATGTCTCCAGAGGTGGAGACTCCACCACCTCTCTGGGCAGCCTGTTCCAGTGCTTTGAAAAAGTCTGCTAAAATTACACTGAAGCTGAAAAATAATAAGAGGTGTTTTGCTTTTATGAACACTTCCCTCCCACCACATTCTGCCACCACATTGAACCCCGCCAGAGCACAATGCTGATACCTGCCCACTACTTACATAGTAAAGTTGTCAATAAAAGCTCCTTTGGGGACTTGTACATCAAAAACTATGTGCTGGGACCTTTTTGCGTTATTCACCATTTTGGCTTGGATCATTGTGTTGGCCAACCGTGACGTTATAGTGGATTGAACTTTGTAGCTGTAAAGACCTATCTTGTCATTGTCCTCCACCTGTAATTGACAAAATTACTCTATAAATTTGGGACATAGCTAGAAAATGTGCTCTAGAGGGCAATATCAACCCCTTTTATAGTCTCAGTGCCTTTTTTTCAACTGCTGTTCACTACAATATGGCAGCCAGATGGGACATGAACTCAAGTTCAAGACACACCCATATTTTACCTGTTAATTGTGGCAGGATACTCATGTGAATCTAGTTCATTATAACATTTCAGCTGAAAGGGGGAATTCCTTAAGCTGGAATGTTTTCCTTGCCTTTGATCATACAATCAGTCCTTGGAATGACTCTGTTGATGCAATCCAGCATAGAAAGGTACACAGTAATCCTCAACATTATATACTGAGGAGGAGAGAGCCTACATTTTCAATAAAAGTCCTAAATAAAAGAGACCTGAAGCACAGGTTACTGATTTAATCTCGCAAATGGTTAAACCATGGCAGTGGGAGACAGTATTAAACTGGTATATTAATATATTGCCTTTTTCTAATCACTTTTGTTGCTTATTTCTTCATATTTACCATACCCTTCTCCCTCTAAGAGCAGTTGTATGAACAGCATTGTGCAAACAGTGCCCTGTTTAAAGAAAATAGGTTAATATCCAACCAGCAGTAAAAACAAGGAACTGAACAAACAAAAGGATTGATTTCCAAAAAAATGGTTAACTAGAAAATCACTTTGTTCATTACTATTTTCCACAGAGGAAATAAAAAAACTCACCAGATCTCCAACATACCCCCAGTCGGACGTGCTTCGCTGGAAAAGAAATATATGGAGAACATATTTCAGCAAAGCTGAGACCATAGGTTGTGTCTGTTTCAAGACAGGGATCAAACAGTGGTGACATCTAAAAGCTGCTTTCCAGGATGATCAGAGTAGGTTTGAGATCTCAGACTCAGTGTGCATATTCCTTTTGTCTTATTTTATGTATTTATATAAGGGATGTTGGAGCAGCTGTGACTTAGAGGCTATCAAAACCAGAAGGACAGTTTTCTTCCTCTGTCTTTATTTTTTATAGAAAACAATCTCTTCGAGAACGAAAGACATTATGCCTGAAAGCAAAACATGCTGGCAAAAATTCATACTCAGAAACTCTATCTTTTAGCACAAGAATTCTGTTTTGTTTTGTTTTGCTTTTTTTTTTCTCTAGGAAAAGTGGAAAAACCTCAAAAATGAGACCTTTTTACCTCATTTTGTTTTCATTTACATTATAGAATATATATTTATATTATTGTATTACATGCAATATGTATGTATAGAAAAACCTTTTGCATAATTGACACTACATTTGTATACTTATATATATGTAAAGTTAGTTATGTATGCACTGCTTAGAAGAGCTGAACTCTTCATTAATGGTGGAGGTTTTTTTCCCTACCATATGAATATTTTGATTTGGAAATTTCTATGACGAGGTGGTGACATCTTGTGGCTATTTGAATCATTCTGTTTCGTTCCCTAAAACTTAAACTCGCGTGAGTAACCCTGGGAGGGGATTTGGCTCACCTAGTTCTAGCGGGAGATGCAATTGTTTAATGCAGCTATCTACTTTGGTGTTATCATCACAACTAGGCAAACTTTGCTCTTTACAGTCAACGGAATGTTCCCTTTCATCTGAAAATAGATACTTCCCTTTGGTTGAACGAGTCCTTCCCTAAACCATGCTGACTGTACTGATTAGAGGAGTAGGTACCCGCTGCAGCCAATGGTGCCAAAGAGTATCATCTTGGCCTTCAGCTGGGGCTCCAGGAGGTCATGAGGCTCCTGTAGGTCTTGCATGATATCTAAAAGCTGGTCAACTGAACTGAGCCCTTCAAATCCACTGATGATGATCAAGAACTTAGGGAGACTAGTTCAGATACTGCCAGCTAAATTACACAAATGAACCAAAACATATCAAGCTTATCTCAGGTTTCAGTAGCACTTGAATCCAAGACCCAAAATCACAGAAGATGCTTACAACAACTGTTTAAGTCACGTGATGCTTATAAGGCTTGCTATACAGCTACTAGGTTTATTTGAAGCTAATTAACATACAGTTACTAGGAAAATATTGGGCTGCTTAAGAGATGATACATCTCATAGCAAGATCATTTTTAATGAGATGATTTTAAGGATCCTTTAAAGCCAAATAGAGAGACTGCAGGATTTCTGCCTGCCTGAGAAAAAAAATGCATGTTTTTATTTCCTCGTTTTACAGACTCCACCTGAAACAATCAGACTAGGATTTCAGGATCTGGAAGTTTATGGCTCGCTATAGCCCCCTGCAAAGCCTGATGGACTGACCTTAGCACAGTCCAACCTGACACCCCACAAACATCACTGTAAAGTGAACTGGACCCTTCACCTCTGATAAAGAACCAGACCGTGAAGAATGACTGTTGTCCCCACACGTATCCTTGGGGTAGGAAACATCACCAGCATGAATACAAATTAAGACTAAACCAACCCTAACTGAAACAAATTTAATTTTGAAAAGATGAAGACCAAGACCTTAGCACAGAGTGGATTTGTTTTATTGTGGTACTTTTCCGGTTCTCAGAAGAGCTTAGAGTTCCTGACTCACTTTACGCATTCAAGGTTTTCTTCCTGATTGTTTTTGTGAGGGTGGAGGAGAAGGGGGAGGCACAGATGGAGATGTGAGTTTATCACTTGCACGTGTAATGACTCTCAGTGTTGTTGTTAGAGATCAGCCACGGGGTGGTCAACCATCCCCCTAGGGTCTCAAAGGTTGCAGAGAGCAGCAGCTCCAACAGGTCAGGAGGACAGAGCCGTAGATAACTATGCTTCAGGTTTGAGCACTGGTGTGGTTACTGAGAACATGGGCCTTGCAGGGACTTCTGTGGCACGTGAAACATGCTATTTCTGGATTCTCGGCTGATCCTTACTTTTAAACTGCATCCAGTCCTGCCGATGACTGCACTGCATAGAAACAGTACCTTGTGCAATAGCTAATGTGAGGCAAATTGCTAATCAGGGTGAAGACAACAGGCACCTCAGGAACTGTTTTAAGGATCTGGTCTTGACAGATGCTGGGCCCTATCTTCAGGTATTGAGACCCATCTTGTCCTGACATCTGTGCAGGCTATGGATACGTAGCCCTCCATAATGGTCTTTGTTCAAATCACTGTGCATGAATGTTGCAATTACTATGCAGTCTACCATCATGAAATTATTGAGTGCTTCAAGCTAACTATTATCCAGGGCTGCTGGCCCTGATGCCTCCTGTCCTATCCTTGGAGGAAGAAGCCATGGTGTCTAAAGGAGGAATGCATTACAAGAGGTAATGCATTACAAGAGATTTTTAACATCATCTGTGGGATGCCTAGCTTACTATTGCTTTCAGTTGCAGTTCACAGGCTGTTTCTGAGGTGTGACTTAGTAAAACAAGGAAAGCAGATTCAGAGATGTTATACTGCATTTGGAGGAAATTAATTTTCTACTGGGGCATGAAAATTCCTAAGGAAGTCATGAGAAGCTGTAAATTAAGGAAAAGATTGAAAAGCAGATGCCCAGCATGATGTCTCCTCACAGATTTACTTGTTTTCATGTGAGTCATTTACTAAGCAGTTCTTAACACGCTGTAATTTCATTGCAGCCTCCTCAGACACTTTTTGGGGATCACGACGCTTAGTGTGAGGTGCAAGAAGTGCAATTTCAAGGCTGGGTCTTTGCAGAGTTTGTCTTCACAGTGCTGAAGATGAATCCTGGTTTTTATGGTTGCATTTATACGCTGGGACCTGGGGGGCTTTCCAGCCAGCTGATTCCACCCTCCCTCTCTCTCTCTCTCCTTCCATATTTCCTTCCTGTGCTGGTTCTCATGGAGGGGAAACCAGGCAGGCAGAGATGTAAGGAAATAGGCGCGATCTCACCTGGCTCTGAACAGCCAGAGATCAGGACCAGGACTGGGAGACGTGCTACAGAACATCCCACCTCACAGTCTAGACATGAGCTCCATTACCTATCTCCAAAACAGAGATAACAGCAGTGCACACAGAGGTTCACAAGATTACCTGCATTCCAGCCCATGGAGTGCTCTGTTTCTATGGTCCCGAGGACCATTCACATACCCGAGACACAGTATTTTTTGGAGTTGCTCAGGAGCAAATATTTTTCACCAGAATACCTGATCTGGACACAGAAAACAATTTTTTCTACTTAGAGCTAATCAGTAGGGTCTGCAGAGGAGTTCTGATGTCGTGTTGCCAATGGGCTAGTGAGATCACTGTAGAAAAACAGCGCTAAAACAATAATTTGGAAGACAGTCTTCCTCTAGCGATTAACAGCAAGTAACCATATGCCTGCTATTGGCCAAGAGCTACTGTCTCAAGATGTTTGACATAGTTCAGTTTAATCTCATTTATTAATTTTTTATTATGACTCAGCTAACATAAGTGTAGCTCATCCTGTAGCTGAGCTCTTAGTTCTACTGGTTTGCAAAGGCTCATTTGATAGCTAAAAGATGGGAAATAATATATGGGAATATAAGGAATAACTGGTATCATAAAACCACTGGTAGAATTGCAAATTACTGCATGTATATGTCTATATCACTATGTATCCAAAAAGCTGGGGAACAGAGGCCACATAATACATACGGCACTAATACAGACACGTTGGAAAGAAATGGTGCCGTGAAGAAGTGCAGCTAGAGAAGATTGGTGCTTAGATCATGATTAAACTATCGAAATACTGGTCTGGCAAATGTGAGCTGCCTTGATTCATATATGTGCTAAAATCTTCCATTTTCCTGGCAGGCTAATGGGGGCTTTAGGTGTCGAAAAGTTACATTTACATTCTGTGTGAGGCCCCTTTCAAAAAGCCTTAGGATAAAGAAGAATCATATTCGCCTGTACTTAACTTCCAGGATGCTGGGAAATCCAACTTTACTCAAGAGGATATTTTGTTTTCACTACACCGAACCAAGCTCAAGAAAGGCAGCACCAGAGCTTTGGTGGAGGACAAGGTCCACTCTGATCATCATTTCTTTCATTCGGTGTAATGAAAGTTAATAACTTCAAACAACTGATTTAATGATCATTATCCTTAATTACTAATGTGTAAAACACAAGAAAACTCCTGAAATGCCGTTTTAAATGTTTCTGTTCCAGAAGTTGACAGAATGCAACAATCTGCAACCCACCAGCATGCTGGAACCAAATTTTCTTCCCTGGTCTCAGACTCCACCAGCTCATTACCCATGTGACACTGCACTGCACTCTTTTGACCTGGGTTAAATAGGAATGGACTACCCGCAGGACTGAAAGGTTTCAGTCTATGTTGCCAGTGTCTGACATCCTTTTATATTTTCTCATGGAAAAGCCGCACCAGTATCAATGGGATTTTTCCCGCACATGAAGTTAGATAAAAAAGTATCTCCACTGTTCAGCACCTGTATTATGGTCCTTAGGAGCTCAGATACAGAACAAAGCCTTGTTGTGTTAGGTATTGTAAAAATGATAGTAGCAGTTCTTATCCCAACAAGAGATATGGAGGTCTCAATGCATATAAAGGCCTGCTGGTCCCACCTGATTGCACACTCACAACCCTTGACATGGAACAGGCTGCCTGGAGAGAGCTCCCAGGCATTCTTGCTTCCCTTTTTTTTAAGCATTTCTGTGTACTGTACCTGGTACCTGCCATTTCTCGTCTTAGAGCTTGAAGGAAATCCATCGATTTCTAGGTCAATCATATTTTCCACTTCCTAGAGGAGATAGAGGAAGAAAGAAAGTGGTGTTGCTGCTGGTTTACTGTTTATCACTTGATTTATTATTGATTAGGACTCTATAATAGAGTTCCAAAGGGAATTTAGATCCCCTTGGTGCAAATGGGGAGCAAAGGTGCAAACCATTTGAGACCAAAATGCTGTATCTTCACGCATTCAGTTTCCATCTGTGGCCAACTATCTCTATATACTCTTATAAGACCATGACCTTTACTATCATTTTACAACCTTTCCTTCTGAAACAAGGAGTAATATTTAACACACTGAAAAGCCCATAAAAAGCAAGAGGAAGATTACCATCAGGATGGGTCCAGCCACGGTAACTAGAGCATTTCAGATACTGATCTCACTTAAACCAGCAAGGCCAGAGAATTTCTGCTCAAACCAGTAGAAATTATCTCTAGTTTTATACTAAGAGAACTAAACTTGTCCCACTGACAGCACAGGAACATCAGGTCTTTTCCAAGTGCAAAAGCTGCACTGATTCAATTACAAGGGTGGTTCTTACACCACAGCAATAATAGTTTGTTAGAAGTTTAATCTATGGCAATAAAGAAGTTTAAGTTCATTAATTACTCTCCAACTTATATAGCATATATATATATATAGCATACACATATATACACTCCAACATATATAGCATGCACACAAAGATTTGCACAAAATTAACCAAAATCATTTAAGCACATTGATGTTAAATTGATACAACATCTATGGTTAGAAACAACCACAGGTCTGGAATATTTTTCCTGGGAATTACAAACTTGGGATAAAAATCTCACCGTGTCATGAAAAGTGCTGTAAGAAGATAGAAAAAGAGGATATCCCTGCTTACTAATTCTTTTTGCTAATCTTGCAAAAGAAAAGAAAGCTCCACACCGTCCCTGCTGATTTCACAGAAATACTGCAGTACGGCAACGTGGAAATGGGTGTACACACCCAAATCTAAGTTCACCTGAGTCCAGGGGTTTAAATTTGGACTCAGCTTCAGAGTCAAAGCTATAATTGTACTTCTTTTCATCATTTTATTATCCTAAGCAATTACAAGCTCTTCTATAATTTTTCTTATCCCTCTGCTGATGAATGTACTGTCAATAGGATCGTAACTCCATATTTGAATTCCTGTTGACAAACCCTGAATCCATATGAAGCTTTGCTGAAGTTCATAGTGGTTCATACAGGAGATTCCATCCACAAAGATACCTAGGTGCTCTCTTTCTGCTTATTCCAAGGAAACAGGATATAAAATACACTGAAGGTCTACGCATAGAATCCCAATAGAATCCCACTTGAATGTTTAAAGGTTAACATAACCAGAAATGGCAAAGTTGAGGTAAAAATATGAATCCTTGAAAAGAAATCTGTAATTATGCCCATGCTATCCCAACTTTAATAATATCAAAAAGGCAACGCTACAAATAACAGGTGAAAACCAATTATCAGAACAATCCCATTTACAGCTAAAAGTAGAAGAGAATTCCTGAGATACAAGCAGAACTGTGAAGCAATGACCCAGTTCTGCTCCCACTGAAGCCGGCCGCAGCTTTGATGTTGACTTCAGCAAGGAAGGGAAACCTAGGCCCTGCCTGGAAATACTCACATCTGGGATTTCGTCGATAACAAGATCGAAGCCTCCTACTCCAGAAATGAGGAACAAAACCAGGAAGCAGAGCAGATGCTTCATTTTCTTCCTGCTTGTCTCCTGAGAACAGCCCGCATAGGTACTAGACACAAGATCTTTCCTTCTCTGAGACAAGTTCAAGGAAACAGCTCAGGGTTACACGGTTTTTTGAACAAAGTTTTGAAACGCTGACTTTGTTTAGGCCATAGGTAAATATTTGCCTTGCAACGTAAGTCTGAGCTGTGGTGCCTGAGCAAGGGTTATCCAAATAGTGTCTTCACTCGCCTCTGCCCTCGATAACAGCTCAGGCTTGGATAGGCTTACTTCTTGCTTTTCTAGCTTCCCATGATGTTTGACTAATTTCCTGCTAGGCGCAGACCTTGGAGTATCCAAAACTTCAAAAGATCAAAGCAAGAACTCACTCCTAGCTTGTTTGTTTATAGTAAATGAGGTGAAGACTGGTTCTTGGAGCGATGGAGGCAGCAACGTTGTGCTTCTCCAAGGGTCCTCCCACCCAGCCATCTCACAGGGATTGGCAGAGACCTTTGGGCTGGATCCTGACCCACACAAATACACTTTTTCCACTCTGGCTGGGAAAGGATCATAGCTGGTTGTGGGATAGTTGTAGTTTTTCAAAGTTATTTGCGTGAAAACATCTGATGGTATTTTCAGATGCATGTTGTACGGCTTCTGGGTGCTTTTGAAACTGTTTTGGCCTCCCTGCCTCTTTGGGTACTTCAAGAGATTGGATAAAGTAAGCCAGCAAGGCAACGAGGGGAAAGGAGGGAGAAAGCAGGTTTCTGGCAAAAGGAGCTAGGGTACCCCTTCCACTCCTCCGGGAAGAAAAATTTGCAGACGTCTGAGCAACCTCAGTGGAAAAGATCGAATTACTACATGGACCAAGTGACAAAACAGCAGACAAGATTATGTTATGTTATGTTATGTTATATATATTCTGTTATCTTACCCTATGTTATGTTACACTTCTATGTTTCAGTAAAAGATTTCTGCAGTCTGCTGTTACACATCTTTTCAACTGATTGTTTCTCAGGCTGAGACCTGAAACTCCATTCAGAGGTTCACAAGGAACACAGGCAGTGACCTTTCAGCTCACTCCCAAGTAAGAGCTGCCAAAGGTGTTTAGGAGAGAAGATAAGAACTGCAGCAAACACACAAGGTATTTTCCAAAAACCCTACTAGTCTCCAGCTACTTGTAGCTGTGGTACATCCCGATCAGGAGATGGTTTCCAGTTACTTAGCAATCTTTCGTTAATTTATTTTCTGAAAACCTATCATGTCCTCTGAAGAGATTGAATAAAAAAATTAGCATGCGTAGCATCCTGTGAGAAGTTCCACACCTTAACTATACACAGAACGAACCTTTTAATCACTTTGAACCGGTCATATGAGAGCTCCATATACTCTTTCACAGATGTTAAGCTGGAAGAGGCATTGAATCATTAGTCCTGATTTGCCCTGTCCCACGATTTTTTGGGCAATCTTGGATCTTGAACTTGGAGATGACATAGCTCCAGATTTGCTAGAAAGCTTAGGAACCTGTAGACTGTACCCAAACTATTACACTTCACAGCGTGTGCATCTTACTTTGGTATTGGTCCAGCCACACAGTGGTTCCCCACATCACCTATTTACTACTTTCTCCCTAAGCTCTGGTTCAGCTCACAGATGTAAAGCCTGTAACATCTCAGCACATGTAGAGCCTGCAACATTGCTTCTCCTCAAGAGACAGTTTCTGAATGGAGAGGTCACTCGATAAGCAGTTCTGCATGCCTCAGGCCCAAACGGCATGAGCTGGCCAATTTTCCTCTCCCCTGTGTTACTTCAGATCATCTTCCGTGTTGCAGCTTCCCATGGAGGTGGGGGTAAGGGATGTGCATGGAGGGGAGTGTACAGAAGGAGAATGATGAGGATGAAAGCAGGATTTTTCAATAATCATAGAATCATAGAATCATCTAGGTTGGAAAAGACTCATAAGATCATCGCGTTCAGCCATAAACCTAACACTGCCAAGACCACCACTACACCATGTCCCTAAGTGCCAGTTCTACCTGTCTTTTAAATACCTCTAGGGATGGTGACCTGAGCACTTCCCTGGGCAGCCTGTTCCAATGCTTGACAACCCTTTTGGTGAACAAATTTTTCCTGATAACCATCCTAAACCTCCCTTGGCACAACGTAGGGCTCTTTCCTCTTGTCTTATCACTTATTACTTGGGAGAAGAGACCGTCCCCCCCTCGCTACACCCTCCTTACAGGTAGTTGTAGAGAGCCAGAAGGTCTCTCCTCAGCCTCCTTTTCTCCAGGCTGAACAACCCCAGTTCCCTCAGCAGCTCCTCACAAGACTTGTGCTCCAGACCCCTCACCAGCTTCTCTGGACATGCTCCAGCACCTCAATGTCTTTCTTGTAGTGAGGGGCCCAAAACTGAACACAGTACTCAAGGTGGGGCCTCACCAGTGCCGAGTACAGGGGTACAATCACTGCCCTAGTCCTGCTGGACACACTATTGCTGATACAGGCCAGGATGCTGCTGGCCTTCTTGGCCACCTGGGCACACTGCTGGCTCATATTCAACCAGCTGTTGACCAAAGTAGCATAATGAGGGATGGGATTATCCTACTGTACATCTTTGTCTCCCTTTCAGTCCATGGAAATAAATAGATTTTTTTCTGACCATATGGTGCTTGACTCAATTTAATTACCTGCGGCACCATAGAATGGGATGAATCCTGCCCTTGTTGGGTCTAATTTATGCCAGGTACAATATAGGGAGTCCAGTCAGGGAGCTCAGAGGACGACACCAGGTCTGGGGACATATATGCTTCACCAGATGACTCCTACCTCCTGGAGTGAGCTGCTCTGCATTTATCACCATTGTAGGCTTTTTGGGCAGAGGAGAATCTCACCATTAAGATCCCAGGCACTCTGCTTCAAACAGGAGGTTGGCTTACAGCTCTGCGGTACATAAAACAACCAGGTTGGCTTTAAATCATGTAGTCAAGAGACTGAAAATCTAACCGTATACCTTGGACTCAGTGTTTACTCAGCCTCTTTGGTGGATTTTTCTCAGTGCTGTGTGCCTGTAGTCCTAGCAGTATTTAAGTTAGCTACCTTAAAGTTAGCTTAGGAACACCTCCACGAGTGTGGTTGGAGCTATCGCTATGACAGGACTTATCCAGGACTGCAAGAGCAGCGAGCATAGGGCACCCAGTCTTTGCTGTGTTGATGGTATCTACTATAGCTTCAATTTTCCATCTAAGCTGAGTTCTGTTCATACGTGTGCCCCCAGCTCACAGTGACCAGTTCTTTCTCATCAGAAACATAAAGATTAAGATAGCTCTTCTGGAGGTATCTGGGACCCTGGGCTGGGAAGCTAATCACTACTGCTCCGAAGAGATTAAAAAGTCCCTTTAGGACAGAATTTAATTTAAACATTAATTTCGTAACCCCTTATTTCAGTTCTCTCATAACCACCAAATGTGATTTAATGTTTTTTGGTAAAAATAACAAGATTGGGAAATCAGTGTGACCACTAGATGGCACGAACTGCTCAAATATATTGTCCAAAAGAGTCCCAAAAGCTGAAATTTCTCAAGGAAAAGTTACAGAAAATATACTTAAGGAACAAGTGCTGAGGATTCTCAGAGCCCTGCCATTTGCTCTCAGGTTAGGTGAACTTCCTCAGAAGTTCATGAGAAGGATGGGATCTCAGGAAGATGTTTTGTGGTATGTGTCTGTTGGGATGTTTCAAGTCTAGTCCTCTCTCTGTGGCTGGGATTCCTCTGGAAGGAGGTTTTCATGCACTGTCCTCACTGAAGCACCTGGAGTTACTGCTGGGCAGAGTCTGCTTGGAATAATTGAATTGTGTTATCTTGACTTGCACCCGGGGAGAAACGCTCACAATTTCTGTCTCTTATGGGATAGTCAGTTTCCCCTTCTCAAACTGAATTTCTTATCTGAAAATTTCCAGTGATCCAGGTAAGAACAGGGTCTACCTTCAAGGCGACATGCTTGCATGGGGTGCCTACTGCCCTGACATTCATTGCACTACATACCAACCATTCTGGGAAACTATATGTGGACATACCAACCACGGTTTCTTGTTGCTTCAATTTTAATCTTTTTGTACTGCCATTCAAGAGAGCCATTTGAGGTATTAGGACCTGGCGACCTGCCTGTCTGACCAGATGACCTCTTCAAAGCAGGTTTCACAGAAGCCCCCCAGAAAGACTCAGACATCCCCAGCACCGGGTACCTTTGGCAGAGAATTCGGGCATATTTAAAATTTTCATCCTGGATCAGAACAATACCAGATTTTGAAGTTCTGAAATGCTCTGCTGGGCTATGGTCCACAGAGCTAATGGCAATGGAGAGATCAGCAGTGATGGGCACCCCAGAAAAGACCTTTGAGGAACACAGACACCTCCCAGATAGCATCAGAACTTGGGGACTATGAGGTCCTATCTAGATGTTTCAGAGGAGATTGATTAGATTAAGACCTGCAACAAAATATTTAATGCAACTCCTTCAACTTCACTGTAATAAAATTTACCTCTGGACATTTATCTATGTCTATGCCTGTGTAACACTTTGGGACTCTTTCCAGTTGCTTGATCAAATTGCTGGCTTTGAATGCTGCTAAATTCTACAGTTTGTTAGTGCTTTGGGTAGATTTAGTTCACAGTTCAGACACTTCTAGTTGGGCATTTAATGTAGGTGCCTCTGCATGAAGTGGGTGTCTGGTGTCTCATTCTTCTACCTACTTACAGGGAACTGTAAATCTTTAATTTATGAATCCATGCAGCCGTGGCAGCGATGTTTTGACCAAATGCAGCTCTGATCTTTTTCCCTCAGCTTCAGTCTGGAGTCTGGAAAACCCCTGCTCTTGAGCTAGAAGGTGCCAACATTTTCTTTAACTTCAACATTCCCTCCAGGGTTTATTTAACTCACACAGTGAAAAATGAGGAAGACTAGTCCTGCCCATGAGCCTTGCATGGAAAAACAGGGGGATGCAGATGTGTGAAGGCAGACCATCACCAGGGTGCATGTGTTTGTATGTCAACACAGATTCCTTGACATAACACGATCCGTTCCAGGTGAAATGTGTGTGGAAGCTCAGCTGTTAGATCACGCCTCTCTCCAATGTCTCTGCTCCTGCTGGCCACAGGCGTGCCAGGCAATTTAATTTGCTGAGCTCCCACCCAAAGAACAGCTGCTCATCTTGCTAAGTCGCCAAAAGTCAGCATCAAACATGTCTAATGTGAACACACCTGAGTAATTGCTGATCTCGGTCTCCAACGGCATCCCCAGAACAGTGCCTGCCATGTTCCCCCCAAAATCAGGAGACCTTATTCAAAGGAGGGGGAAGAGAAGATAATGTGAGCAATCAAGACCCCGGGCTTAATGTTCACTCACCAAACCTAACTGCATCCGAACCACGTTAAAACACACCTCGGTCTTATTTAGCTACGTGCTGTGTCCTTATGCGCCGTTGCTGAGGAGGGCATGAGCGGAATCGGCTGCTCCTAATCACTTTGGGAAGGGCAGTGCTTTTCCCAGCTCATTCTTTCATGCCTGTTGTCTATCCCATACCTGCTCTAGGGTCCTGTTTTTGGTCTGAATCTCCTCCTTTCACCGTATGTGCTTAGGATCAGCTTTATTGCAATATCTTTGCACTGTCTTGCTGTTTTGATTTACTCTGGCCCTCAGCTCCTCACCTGTGCAATGAGAGATGCAGAGATGCTGTAGAAGCAAGTGCTGATCAGGAGGAAAGAGCAATAGCTGGTGAGATGTGGACGTGTCTCCAAATGCCTCCTGACTGCCCAATGGTTATTTCAAACTGACAAACATCTCCCCATCCTACCTAGACACTACTCATACCTCTAGGGTTAGCAGGGTAGTTTTGACTTGCTTTTACAGGTACCTTGGTTTCCTCGAGGTTTTCCAAAACAATAGGAAAATCATCCTATATGTATTGTTTAAAATGCCAGTTTCCAGCATTTCTAAGCATACACTGGAGAGCTGCAAGACTTTTATTCAGTCATGGCCCCTAGTTAGTGAAACATGGCCACAGCAGGTTGAGGAGCAGCCCATCCTAAGGCCAGTAGTGAGGGCACAGGAGGCTGTAGCCCGACTTCACCTGGAGCTCAGGAGTGTGCTCCTTCTGCGTCTGAGCTGGACAAGACACGTGGGAGCTGGAATAAAGTGGACCCAGCTGAAAAAATATTTCAAACCATTTTTGTGTGTCCTTAAACCAGGTCTCAGCCTGAACCATTGCTTTGAAGTCTTTCTTGAACCCCAACTGCATTGTCGATTCCATTTTCCTTTGAAATGGTGAGGAGCTGAGAGTAATGCCTTGACCATCTTTTGACAGGGACCAGATCAGCACAGCCACTATTTGGGGTGCTTCTAGGGGCCTGAAACACCTTGCGCCAGCCTCCCTCTAGCTTTCTCCCACCATCTTCTCCCCTCCAACCACCTCTGCAGCTCCCATCGGGGATGTGGCCACTCCAAAGGCTCTTGTGGTGGAACGGTCCCAGTGAGGAAGGGGCTGGCCAGGCTTTTGATTCCTTCCCTCCTGCTGGCAATGCCACACATGGTATGGCCACCGCCAAAGTCCGGGCAACCAATTTGTTAAAGGGGAGTTCCAAAAGCGTTGACCTTGCTGTCCCTTCTCTTTACCCCATCTCCAGCTCACCTCATCCCTTTTGTATGGGGAGCAAGCACCTTCCTGCTCCTCCATTACACACATCAGATTTTGAGGACTTAATGCTCCCAGGACATAAGCTTTTAGTGGACATATGACTTCAGGTGGGGGCACATATGTTTGTCCAGAAGGAGAAACTCCAGTGGACCAAGACTGTGTTTATACGTCCCAGCAAGGCTGGAGAGACATCGAGCCACTCACTGGACTGTCACTGCCATGGACTGCAGCCGAAGAAAAACAGCTTCGGTTCCTGATGACCCAGAGTTGGAAAGGAAAAAGAAAATACAGGTTTGTGCGTGCGGCCCCTAGGACCTAAAAAAAAAAAAAAAAAGAACAAAAAGAGAGGAAATTTGGGTCTGCTGGATTTAAGAAGTTACTGGCATAGAAAAATGAAGTAGAAAATGCATATGATTTGGGGTTAGGTGAGCGCTGCAGATGCAAGTTCCTGGGGATGAGCCATGCCCGTCTGTGCCAGCTGGCACAGCTGAGCCTGGGGGAATGTCCCTGGAAGCCGAGCAGAGGGGACCCAGCCTTCGGGGCTGGTCGGGGAGGAGAAGACTCTGTCTCTGGGAAAGGGAGGGAAGACCAGGAGGCTCACCCCAGCTTTGCCCAGCTGAGAAATGGAGTCCAGATGACAAGAGAGAGGGGTGAAAGTATGGGTCTCGGCCATCTTTGCTGGTGGGGAGGCAGCTGGTTGCCTGACAGGGTGCCAAGGCGAGCGTGTGGAGGGAGCCCTGCCCTGCCCCGGGATGGTGGGCCCCGGGGCAGCCTTCACAGGGCTCTCTAGGCCAGGGATTGGGAGAAGGTGTCCCTTGAGAGAGGGTGAAACTGGTGGGTCTTATCCCTCCTGGGTAAAGCCCCAGCCTTGAACCATGTCCTAAACGGGTAGGTGGGAACGTGCTTTTTCATACAGACTGTGGCATAAGCCATGGCTGACCCCATGAGGAGACACCCTGGCAGCCCAGCCTCTCCTTCCAGCTCCCGCTGGCACTGGGCACCAACCCCTCAGGTGGACACTGTGCCAGCGGCCATCTTAGGCCCTGCCACAGCGCCCAGCCAGGTGGAGGAAATGTCTCCTCAGTCCTGAGGACCACCACGGGGCGGGGGTGCTGCTGGTGCCAGAATGACACGTGGCATCACCTCAGGGACCCCCAATGCCACCCCTCCCTGCCACACGAGGCGAGACGGGGGCTGAGGGCAGCGTTGAGAGGAGCATGGTGGTGATTTATGCCTGGCAACCCACGGGACCCCCGGATGAAGGGAGTAGCTGCAAGATGGAAAACCCGCAAGGAACCCCTGGCAGCTTGGGAAGCCGCCCTGAGTGGAAAAGGGGCCGGTCCAGAGCTGGGAAGGAGGAGAAGAGGGTGGGTCGTCTCGCCTCCTGTCAGCCTCCTCGCAGCCCATCCGGCAGCGCAGGCAGCAGCCGCGGGCAGCCGGGCTTTCCTCTCACCTGCCGGGCAGGGAGCCCCAGCCGGCGCTTCCCCCTCCACCATGATCCTTTGGCTATGGCTCTGCTGGGGCTTCTCCACCTCGGCGGGGCAGCCCGACTCGGAGCTGATGGCGAGGTACCTGGAAGAGAAGCTGATGGCAGACTACAGCATCATGGAGCAAGTAGGTTTTAAGGCGGTCGTCGTTTGGGAGCATCTGGTGGCTGGGGCTGGCTTGTCCTGGTGGCCGGGGCTGGCTTGACCCCTCTTAACCATCAGTACTGACAGACAGGGCAGTCTGCTAAAACTGTATTTATTGCATGGATCCCTGCAGCATGCCCATGGCTGCGGTGGCAGTTTAGCTCCGTGGGAAGCTGCTACTAACGAGCAAGGCAGTTATTGGAGGTGCTAAGCCAGAGGAGCACCGGCACCCCCCCGTGATGGGTGCTACTACCAGGGGATGGGTCCAAAGCTGACATCCCCATAGCTGTGCTAACAAGGCATTTTGCAGGGACAAGGGAGTTAACGCAGCATTCTGGCCATGCGCCAAGCTGAGTAATTCGGAGTATTTCAGGCTCAGGGGAAAGTTTTTCTGCCTATGGTCTCAGTCTTGATTTTTAACTCGTGTTGGATAAAACGAACCACATAAATTTCAGCTTGTAAAATGCTTCTCGACCAGAGGAGAAAAAAAAATATATTCTGCAAATGAGGGCTGTTATGTTGTGTCATTGTGTGGCTTTGGATTTTCTGGGGAAATAGGGCTGAAAGGCCAATGAGCTTTTTTGCAAGTTAGCAAGAAAGTTTGTGTGATGGTTTGGGAGGCTGTGATTTAAAAGTCTGAGCTTCAGATCTGTACTCATATCCTTCAGCTCCGTAACAGATACCACGGGTGACTTTGAGTCACCTAGGCATCAATCAGCTATCTAAATTTGATCAGATCTGAGAGGCTCTGTAATATCTGAGACACCCATGTGGGACTGGCAGATACAATGCAGGACTTATGGAAGACCTGTGCCTTGCCGGAGGCCGGGTGGGATACCCTAGCATGTCTAAAATGTCAGTGTATGCCTGTATTTGGCATCTTCTGCCATACAGTAAGTGGGAAGAGTGAGACTCTTCATATGTATCTGTACACATTGCAGAGCTGGTCATTCAGTCTTTCATCCCACCTAGAATGGGAAGAACCTCTCTCTCTCCAGAAGTGCCCATGTTTCTCCACTATGAGGACATCAGCAACTTTGTTGTCGATCCTGGTTACTGTGAACACATATTCCTTGATGGGAAATTCAGCCGCAAACCAATGTTTTCTTGCAGACGCACCTGTCCAAGTGGGACAGAATATCTGCACCACTGTCCTGCCAGTGGAATGGTATCTGCGAACACTCACTTATCTGCTTTAGGGCAAAAAATACAGTTGCAAAGCTCAAGCAACTGGCTCACAGTGTTGAAATAACCTGGCTGATCTTGCTTGAGGCAAATGAGGGTGTTTTCACAGGAGCTGTGTTGCTGGCAGATCAGTAGCAGCAGTAACTTCCAACAGAAAAGCAGTAATGTATAAACAGAGGCGGTGACCTAGTCCCCTGGGACAGCCAGATCTAGAAGAGGATATCTGTCCATCCTCACTGAACACACGAGCCAGGTTAAGAACAGGCATGTGCTTCCCCAGATCAAGATACTGTGATAAATCTCTCTAACAGATTCAGGAGAGTGTATAGGGTTGTGTTTAACTGTAACACCCTAGGAGGATCTTCCACCCACAAAGGTGAGTACAGACACAGGTCTTTGCAGGATGGTGGTATTTGCAATGAGTGTGGATTACTTGTTGAGTTATCCAATGATTGACTGCTCTGCTCAGATAGTTGAGAAGGTTGCTAGTTATTACCATTGCACTAGAGGTAGTTTTTCTGGACAGCTCTTTTTGGGTTGTTGGGTTGCTACTGCCCAGCTTATTCTTTTTATACCACGCTAAGACTAGCAGATGGCAACATCTATGAGATCACTACTAGCTATTATTGGGCTTTAATGAGTGCTTTGGAAGGACTTAAATGTTGATGGGAACTTGGAAATAGTTCCATTAGATGATGCTAGTGAAGCTGGCTGGTTCAAAACACTTCGATGGACCGATCAGTATCATAAGAAGGAGAAAAGAAAGCTCCAGGGAGACCTTATAGCAGCTTTCCAGTATCTGAAGGGGGCCTACAAGAAAGATGAAGAGGAACTTTTTCCAAGGGCATGTAGTGATAGGACAAGGGGTAATGGCTATAAACTGGAAGAAGGGAGATTTAGATTAGATATCAGGAAGAAATTTTTCACTCTGAGGGTGGTGAGACACTGGCCCACGTTGCCCAGAGAAGCTGTGGCTGCCCCATCCCTGGAGGTGTTCAAGACCAGGCTGGATGGGGCTTTGAGCAACCTGGTCTAGTGGGAGGTGTCCCTGCCCATGGCAGGGGGTTGGAACTAGATGATCTTTAAGGTCCCTTCCAACCTAAACCATTCTATGATTCTCTGATAGACCTGTAGCAGTGCTTTGGCAGCAGTCATGAAGTCCTAGAAAACAGAATACTGTTATCTGGTGATCCTTAGCTACTCACTGGTGTCTACCGGTTATCCTCAAGACTTTAGAAGGTATTTTTTGAAGGAGCCAAGTCATACAAAGCCTTCTTATGCAAATAAGCAAGCAAACAAAATGGGTGTGTGATGGGGAAAAGTAAAACCAGTAACTAAATTTCCAATTTCAACAATTAGTCAGTAAAAACCATTGTGACCATTCCATAAAGGACAACAGATGGATTTGTTCCAAAAGTAATTCTTTAGTAGAAAAAGTACTGAGGAGCACTGATCTCTCATCCCTGCCTCTGCTCCAAGCAGAATCAACTTCACAGACATTTGTCTGTCTTGTTCTGAAGAACCTACAGTGTTGGAGACGTCTGTAGCCTCTTGCAGCAGGCTCCTGGGGTGCTTTACTTGCCTGAGATAACTCACTCAGATAGAAAGTTTCTTACAAAATTTAAACTGCACAGAACCTCCTCTCCTCTCCTCTCCTCTCCTCTCCTCTCAGAATTTCCCAAGGGAGCTGTTTTTCCTTGGTTCTAATTTTACAAAATGTTGGCTACAATAATGCAGAAGGAAATGATAAAGATTCTAGCAGAGGAGATTGTTTAATTTCTCCATTGGGCTTTCCTGAGCTTTTCAATACATGATATAAACAGACATAAAATCATCTCTTTGGCAAGGAGTGCTGTTATTTCAGTATAAATCAACAGAAAGGGCAAATCAGGCAAAAAAAATATCATTGCACTCCTCTGCTCTCTGGAGTTTCACCGACATTTTAAGAAGTCGCTTGGCTTCCCTCTTTGACAAGAGACTTGTACTCTCTGTTTTGTGAGGGATTTAATTTGGAGATGTTGCTAGGCTGAGACTTACTCCATGTGCAGTCAGAGGAGCTGTTGTGAAGGGCGACACAATGAGTATGATTGTGTTGTCACAGGTGAGGTACTTCATTTCATAATAAAATTTGTGGCTGAGTTTAAACATCTTTATTCCCTTTTTGCACATAACTAGTGCTTTTCTGCCACAGTACCTGTGGAGAGCTTTTCGGCAACAGATCTGCTGTTGAGGTAATATCAATAAAGTCTTCCCTTGGAGCAGGTCCACACGTGCAGCAGAATGGGGTTATGCTTGCTAAGCCCCATCAGATGGGTGCTAGGTGTTAACCTGGTGGCTTTTCAAGCTCAAAGCAGCCACACTGTGCTGAGCTGAGGACAGTCTTAGGTGACTAGATGATCTGAAAGGTCCCTTCCAACCTAGGCAATTCTATAATTCTATGACTGGGCTTGTGGGCTCAGCCCTCTCCCTGCCCAGCATCTGTAACTCACGATGAGTCCTGAGTGCTCTTGGACAGATGAAGACAACATCTGGACTGGGGAATGGACTTTGGCTTTGCAGAGGGGTCTTGCATGGCGTTTGATGAGCATTGTGGACCATTTACCAGCCTTTCTCATCATGTGCCATATACCAGGCAATGGGGCAAAAACAGTGACACAGAGCCTTTGTGTGACTCCATGGGAAGCTATTAGGGAATACAGTTCCAGGGCCAAGCAATAGCATCTAGGGCTAGGGCTAAAGGCTGAGGTTCCTGTCTTCATATAGAGGGTCTCTTGACAAGTCACATTTGCAAAACACACAGTACCTCCTTGCCTGCGAGAGCTGCATTCCACTGCTGAGCTTTGATCAGTGGGTCTGTTAATATAGAAGAGATTTAGGTTTTAATTTTAACCAGCGGGACATTTGAACCTGGCCATGGGTGATCAGTCGCATAAACCCGTGTCGGGATTTAAACAGGTGACATGTCTTCTGTAAGCTGACTAGGCTCCATTAACTCCCTTAACTCTTTGCAGGTTGAACGCCGTGTCCCAAGACAGGCCAAATTTTTGCAGAGGCTGGTACGTATCACACTGTGTCTTTATTTCACCTCATGGGAATTACACTTGCTTTACGTGTATATGTGTGTGTGCATGCCTGTGCCCAGAAATAATCTATGTCAGTGGGTGATAGTAGGGTGAGATTCCAGGTAAAAAAAAAAAATCCTAATTTTGATCAATGCAAGAGGTACAGGTTCTTCTAATACTTCCCAATCCATCTTCTCAACCCCACATTTGGAGAGAGAACAGTGAACATAAACCTGATGAAATCTCACTGAATTTGAAGAGAATGGGAGAATTTGCTTTCAAACCTGAAGATCTCTGTTGTTCTCGGATGATGCAGAGGCCAAAATTTACTGGAGACAGGAAGAAACCAAGGAAGCCAATATCGTTCTTTCAGCATGAGAACCTAAGCTTTAAGATGTAAACCTGCAGTTGTGAGATGTACAGCAAATCTGTGAGATCCAGCTGTATTGCTGCACTTTGGCTAAAGAGGCAGCCAGTGAAATTGCTGTTCACGGCCAGTTATGTTTTCTGGCTTTTCTCAGGTTTGGAGTTGAGAACCGGAGGAACTCATTTCACACACTGAGCAGCTGTGGTAATAGCTTCTGGTCGCTTTGATCTTTGACAGATTTGAATCAGCAGCCTAGAGGAGAGCAGCTCACAGTCTTATTACCAGTTTATTACTTCTAATCTGCGATACGGTCAATTTGTTTTGATGAAAGCAACTGATAAAGGTAAAAAACACGGAGTGCATTTCATTTATCTTCAGCTCTCTTCTGTCTTTCCAAACATTTGATGTAAACAAGCATAAAATCATTTGTTTGGCAAGAAAATCCCAGCTCCTAGTTCATCATAATAAGCAGGACACCTTCATAAAGCATCCAGCCAACCTGCCTCACAGCAGTGTGCTAATCTGCCGCTTTGGCATTCCCTAGCTTTATTTTTAATAGGGATAATAAATCACAGTAATAATAATATTAAACAAATGGTTTGTTTTGTTTTTCCCTTTGTGCTGCCTCTCGTCTTCTTGAAGGCCTTAATAAAAAGTGGAGAAAACAAACAGGCGTTTGCGCAGCTGTAAGCCAGGGCATCAGGCGCTGATGGATTGTGCAAGAGCTCCAGGGAAGGCATGAGAATCGCAGGCTGGAACTTGGGCTGCCCGCCAAGCCCGACCCAGCAACCTGTTTGGAAACTGCCTCTGCCCCCAGCCGTTTATATTTTCTCTGTACAAGGCATGGCAGATCCCTTCCAGGGATGGGAAGATGAATCAGTTCTTTCATCCTCAGTTGTATGTGATGCCCTTGTTCAGTGTTTTGCTTTCTTCAGGAAGAGGGAGAGGTGTTGAACATCTCGTTTTCATTTGGTTTTGCCATTCCTCAGTCTGTGAGGGTATCAGAGCTGGAGCTCATTCAGTGGGATAGAGAGATAAGACAGAGATCAGTTGAAGCCAGAAAAGAGTAGACTCAGCAGAAAACCCTAAGTGATGTGGTTCTTCATATAAAATATCATTAAGCTGTGGAAGTCCTTGCTACAAGATGTTGCGGATGCTAAAATTTTACATGGATCCAAAAAGCAGCTGTGTAAAGGCACAGAAGAAAAATCCACAGAGGTTTACTCAACACAAAAATACCACCCTTGGTTCAGGGGTTCCTTCAGCCACAAATCACTGAAAACTGAGAGAATATTTCTGGGTAATATCAGTACAGGTTGGACTGATTTTACACTCTTTTCTAAGCATGTACTATGGATCTTTGCCAGTAGTGAGCTACACGGTTAGAATCGCTTTTGTTCTCACCCAATACAACCATTATTATGTTCGTGTCATAACAAGTCCATGTCCTCTGTCATATTCTAAAGACTTTCTGACTTCAGTCAAATCCATCACTGCATTCACAGTTTTAGTCTCAGTGTCAGACATGTCACTGCAGAACCACTTGTATCCCAAGTAAAAGGCAAAGGGCTTGATCCTCTTTTGCTGTTGAGTTGTCAACTATGTTTGAACCCACAGCTTCTGATGAAACGCAGAACGTGGGAGTGGATGCAGAAGATCTGGAACCAAAGAATTTGCTGTAGTTTCAGATTCTTTCTTTTCCTTGTGTTATTAAATCTTCTATATCGCTTGCTGTGCCACAGGCAATTAGCAGTATTGAAGACTGAATGAAACATCAGCTCATTATATCTGGAAACATCCCTACAACACTACTTCAGATCGAAAGTCCCCATAGTCTCCATCTTCAGGATAATGAGACTGGAAAGCCGTGTCTATGTATCAGGGAAAGTCCTAAGAGCAGCAGGGTCTTGTTCTAATCAATAGCAATCGAATAAAGGCCACTAGTGGCCTAAGGAGGGGACATTAGATCTGAGAAGATGTGTTCTAGTCTAGATCCACCTCACTGAGCTGTCTGAAATCAGTGAGCCAAATCACACCTTAAAAGTGCTCATTTCTTTCCATTGTGGTCCATGTGAGCTGAGCCTGTGCTTAGTAGGATGTTCATGGACACAGAGCGTATCACACATTCCCCAGCTGTTAAAGATATCTATCATGATTAGGTTCAGTTGAGACACCTTTATCGGAATCTTTCCAAGCCTTGAAAGTACAGGCAGATGGGGCCTTATTTCCGAGTCTATTGACAGTTTTGTGCTTGTTTCCAGTGGATCCTCATTCTTCCGTTTGCCTGGAATTCACTAGCCCAGTAGCTTGGTTAGTTGGATGCTTGCTTATTACTGCTTCTGATGCCATCAGCTACTGCAGAAACATTCCTGTTTCATACTTGCTCATAGAAACACTTGCTCCCTTTATAAAGCAATTTGTCGAAATTAGTTTCGTTTGGGAAAAAAAAGTAATCCTGGAAGTGCAGCTGACGAGCATGTTCTTGTCTTCACAAGTCTTATGTGGCTGTGACTTTTTATCAATCTCAATAGGAAGAGTCTCAGTTTATTTGGCTTAGTGAAGTTGCTCTGTGTTTGCAATGTATTTTACTCTTAACTTCCTTCTGCTTTGTTCAGTCTTTGACTGTTTAAGGCAACAGATAGAATTATCTTTCTTTTTTACATAGACTGCTTATGGTTATATACACTGAAGACTTCCAGGAAGAAAACTGTTGAGCTCCATGGAGATGTTGCTGTCAAAAAATCATGTCAGAGAAATGCTCCAACCCAGGACTTGTGCTCAAAAACACATTCCCAAGAAGCAGAAATTGGCTTTCAGCTTCCATTGCTACATCATGTGTCATTCATTGCAGTCTCTGCTGCTTCTCTGCTGGAAGGAATCCAGTGTGGCCTAAAAGGCTTAAAATATTTTGCCTGAGACATCACAGTGTCAGTGTTTCTTATTAAGTCTCTTCCATCCATTGGCTGAGACCTCCAGAATGGATTCTCAGCAGAGGAGGACTCAACCTACTCCATTGACAGAAGTTTTTCTGTTTACATAACTTACAGATCTGATTGTGTGAATTTGAAGATGCTGCTTCATACACAGTGATCTCAGTCTTTCAAGAGGTCTTACATCTGCTCTTGTGTACAGACCACAGGGCAGTTTCTCTGACATCAGTTCTGGACCCTATGGGGCCATATTTTGGGCTTTTCCCAGGCCATAAAGGAATAATCCTGTTCCTCTCACACGGTCAGAGTTGAAAGGTGCAATTTAGGATACATGTGGATTTTGTCAGTGTGTTTCAAAACATAAAGGCTGGCATACTCAGAGCTCTCATCCTTCCCAGACCCTTCCCAAGCATTGGAGAATGACTGTGGCCTTTGCTCTTGTGCATGAACAAAGGCAGTGTCATGTTCCTGGTTTACCTTGGCAGTTCACCTGAAATTATGAGTGCAAGCCCACCTTGTCTGCTGTTGACTGTTTTCATGGGCAAGTCTAATACTCGTAGGGTGGTAATTTGCTTGAGTACATTAAATATTAATTGAAACACTAAAGGAGTGAGTTATCTAGCTGTCAGGGTTAATGGATAACCTTTTGATACCTACAGGAAACCAGGCCTCGGATGTCTGAATTCACTGTGAAATCCACAATCATCTCTCGGTATGCTTTCACCACGGTGTCGTGCACAATGGTGAACAGCGGATCTGAGGCACGCGAAGCTGTGTTTGAGATGCAGATCCCAGCTGCAGCCTTCATCTCCAACTTTACCATGTAAGTAATGCTGGCAGCTGGGTGGACAATGGTTCTCCCATCCCACATGTAGCTCTCTGAGATTTCAAAAGCTGGCTAACCTGCAGTAGGGCTGTATCAAGGCCTTTTTGCATTTCTTTGGGAAAAATAAAACTACACACGTGATATACTCCATCGGAGACTGGTCATGGCCCCAAAGCACAGAGCAAGTCCTTGGATGACAGGATGCTAAGACTCAAGTCCTCAGTGTGCACGGTGAAGAAAATTATTCTATTTCCCATCTGTGTGTCTTAACAACTTCTTTCTCCTCCTCTCTGATTTGGATCAAAAAAATCTGTCCTAGCCCTCAGAAACCTTTTCAATTAAAGTTTCAGCAACACTGGCACACCATAGTTATTCCACCTAACTCTGACAGTGGTGCCTAAGAAGCTCTTTGTTCCACGTTCTCCATACCATCAATGGAGAAGGAGAGTCAACTCTGACTAGCAGATATGTTCACTTGCTGCTGGAGGTGCTGGTCATTCTATGTGGATAATAGAGCAAGTAGAGGGTAATCGAGCTCATACTGAAATAACTCATTAAAGAATAAATTAAGCTGCTCATTTCAAAAACTTATTTGGTTTGGTCATGCTCAGTTCCCCTCTATGGGTAGATATTGGGGCCACAGCTTCAGACCTGACCATAGCAGACACGGGACCAGCCCTTTTAGAAAGACTTCCATTTGGGCTGAACAGGAGGAAAAAGAGTCTTTTGCCATTGGTCAGCCAAAATGGCCGTTTCCTTATGGAATCCATGTCCCTGTAACTCATTCCCGGGGACAAGCATGTTAGTTAGGGGGGCAGCTAATTGAGAGCAGTCATCCTGAATATTGCCATGTATATTGACACAGATGGTGCATCTGAGACCAGACCAAAAAAAGTGCTCATTGGGTTTCTTGGCAATTGCTCTGCTTTCTGGTTTGCATCCTTGTAGTTGGAGATTACCTACTGAACTGGCATTTTAGAAAGGTAAACTAAAAATGTACTCTGCTGGTATAACCAGCCAGGAAACTTCTAAGTCGGGGTCTGTCTCAGTGACTCGAGTGGACTCAAGGAGAGTTACACTAGCAGTGCATGTAGCCTATTCATGTGTGCACAGTCTGTGAACCCTTCTACAGCAAGCTGTACAGCTGTCACTGTATATGGGTGCAGAGTGGTCATGCTGCCACCTCTGGTCTCTCCAGGAGCATCGGCAACAAGACTTATTATGGAGAGATCACAGGGAAAGAAAAGAAACATAGCAGTGATGACAAAGCAAGGGACAAGAAACCTCCGAGCCCTACAAATGGAAGGTAAGTGTCGTGCATGTGTTCTGGGAAGAGACGTACTGTCCTTTCATCTTTATTTCAGGTGTTTTGGCATACCCATCCATGGATTTACAGGAAGAAAGAACTAATCAGAACGTTATTCATACCACCTGGTGTCATTCCCATACCTCAAGTCATGTAAAGTTGCATGTGGCCATTTCTATCCCTTTTACACAGCATTTTCCTGTCCAAGATGTAAATTCTCTGTGTAAGAAACCAAGAGACGGCTTTTCTTTTAGCTCTGTTCCATGTTATATGTTTGTCATATTCCTCTCCATGAGAAGTCATCTCGTCTTTTAAGACTTTACCTCCTGTGAAAACCTCCTGCATGCTTAATGCTTTGTGAAGCATTAGGATGGTTTCTTCCTTGCTGGTTTCACATATTTATTGATAGGGAATATTTATATTTGATAAACAAAATCCAGATTCATCATTCACTGGAGGAGGCGGTACCTGATGTGTATGGGGTGTGAAGGTGTCTTTGGATTTTCCTTCCAGGGAGAATGGCTATGAGACATTCAAAGCTTCTGTCTTCATTCCTCGCAAGATGCAGGCCAAGTTCCTACTGCATTATGAAGAGCTTTTGCAAAGGCGACTGGGAAAATATGAGTATACAGTCAGCATCCGGCCCCAGCAGCTGGTGGGGAGGTTACGAGTGGAGGTGAACATCCTGGAGAACTCAGGCATAGTTTCACTGGAAGTGCCTCCCCTTCGAAACAGCAAGCATAAAGGCAATGGGAAAGTTGAAGGTAAGGAGAGATTTTATGACCCGTGGTTCTGTTACTTGTTGGTCCTAAATCACTTCTCAAGAACAGGACTGTCAGTGTTGGGAGCTCTCCAAGGCAATTTTGGATAAGTGTGTAGATTGGTGTTTCATTCATTTTACCTCCGCTCCAAATGAGGCATTAAACAAAACCCCAACACTGTATTAAAGCAGCATTGTCTAGGACCAAGACTGTATTGGAAACTAGAGGACACATCTCAAAAAGACAACAAGAAAAATGAATGCTAGCAGCTCATTAAGCATAAAATATTCTGCCAAATTCCAACTATAACTTTATTTAGAAAGATATATCTTTTACTTTCCCTTTTAAACTCTTGCCTCACTCACTGTATGCCAGGTACATTCCACCCCAGAGGTGGCTGCCTTTGAGTGACAAGCACTGCAGGCCACCAGCAATTCTTATTTAGAGATCTCTCATTCACCGTCATAGAAATCTCCAGGTTCATGAGACCTGGTATAATGGCTACGTGAAAGGGATTTCAGGATTATGAACCCTGTGCGGTTGAGTGGTGGGAATTCAGGCTTATCATAAAGGCTGATGGCTTTTGTTCCATTTTCTATAGATGACTATGTGGTATCTGTGCACAAGCATGTGAGAACTTTGAAGCTTAGTGAATATAGGGCTGATCCCATCCAACTCAGTAGGATTATTTTTTTTCTATTGTCTTTACAAGCTTTGAACTGGGCCTTCAGGCCTTGTGCTCATTTCAGCAGGCTCTTCCCTGGCTCCACATCTCCTGGGAACTGTTTACTTCAAGTGAATTGTTTTTTCCATCCATCCATGCCAAGGCAGATAGGAAATCCTGCATTTTAGAACATGGGAAATTCCAAGAGGAAAATCCATGTTTTGCCAAAATACTAAGTGTCGTCCGAGTATCTACTCTTACCCCCGACCGTCCTCACTCGCTGTTCAGACAGTGTAAAGGTAATCTTTCCAGTGTAAACTAACAGTGAGGCACACAGGATACTGTGATTGCTACATGTGGACAAAAATCCCTCGCCAAAAAAAAGAGGGTGAGTCAGAGCTGGAAGCAGGATGTGGAGTTTTGTGGGACTCGATCCTTAGTTACTCTAAGTGACATAACGTTGACAAAATCAGTGGAGCTGTTCACGTCTGCCAGGTAAAGACCCTAAAGCATGTGAACTGGAGTTAAACTGGTTGCTCAGTGTGATCCTACTGATTTCATCCAAATCACACTGAAATCAAAGCTCTCAGTGACTTGGACTATCTTCAGGTCAAGCCTCATGCAGCTAATTAGTACCTCTGCCGTACACCCATGTATTGTGTGATAAATGTGCTCTGCCCCTCATCAGGAGGGACAGGAAACCTCTTTCACCTATCAGGGAGTATCACAGTGCATTGTGGTATATGGTTTCCTGCAAAACATCTGGCATAGATCAAGGTTAGAGACAGACTAAGCAGAGCAGACACACTGTTGGTCTAGTACGGTATGGAAATTCCTACACATAAATGACATACAGGGAAAACTCTTGTAACTTGCTGTCCAAACGGCAATCTGTGAACACTGATCATTCTTGGCACTGTGCTTTAGATTTAAAACAGCTCGTATAAAAATGGGCCCAAGCTCTAGGCTTCCATAATTCTCCCTAGCTGGTAAAATGTCTATAAAATAGGTGTCCTATTGCAGGATGGGCAATGCAACCGAAGCTCAGATTCCCTGTGCTTTATCCTTGCTCAGAATTCAATTACAGACACTTTCTATCTGGAATCGCCCTATACAGTTGGTGAAATCTATTTGCTGTGGTGAAATCACTCCTATGGAAGTCATTGAAATGACAAACACACTTTTGGGGTCCACCATGGGCAGTCAGGAGTGAGTTGTGCCTCTCCCAGATCAAGTCTTCATTGACGCCACTCAGGTGCGTGCCACTCAGATGAGTGTATAGGGTTAATGAATTCCGTAGGTTTGCTGAGCTTCTTTCTGATCTAAAGCAAGACAAGGAGATTAGGACATTATCAGCAGCCAGACCAAAAAAAATAATTTGCAGAGGGTCTCAGAATGGTCTAATATAGGTCGCAGAGAAGAATGGCTTGTTTTGGATAGGAGAGATTTATTGGTTGTGACCTCTTCTGGCTGGCAAAATCAATCACACTCGGAGCAGACAACATGAACTTCCTGCCTTCCTAAATAAAAATGGAAATACTACGAGAATATTCCTAGGGAGGGCAAGGCCAAGGCAAGGAGCATTGCACTTGGAAATCCAGTGTACTCCAGTCAGCTGTCATCTCTCAAGCTTGATCCAGAAAGCAAAACATGTGAGTCGTTAGATCCTCCCTGCAAAGTCTTCTTGCTCATATGACACCCAAAGACTAAAGAGATCTGCACACGAAGTGAGACCTCCAGAGAAGGCTGTGGGTTTTTAAATGAAAGACAAGTAAATCGCGTGCCAGGTCAGAGTGTCTCCTTGGCAGACAGTCTGCAAACCGGGAGCAAACCAAGAAAAAGACAGTGGCTGGTCTCTTCTCAGATTCCTGTGGCTTAAAACTCTTCAGTATCATTGGACTGGAACCAGGCGATGCCATACTCTGTTACCTGTGGTGCCCCAAATGAGAGGTCATGACTTAAAAAAATGACCAAATAAGGACCAGAGGCCTGCACATTGGAAAATGGTGCTGCCTGACTGGTTTGAGTCTGAATATGTCATGAAAACACTCTCCCTCAGTTTCTTACGTCTACAAAGATGTCTGTAGTATCTCACGGTTAACGATAAAATGTGAGATTTTGGTAAGTTTTAATAAATTACCTTGAGAGTACTGGGTGAAATATGTATTGTGACATGAAGTCATCAGTTAAATGACAACCCAAGTAATATGTCCAAAGCGCCGCCAACCTGAAACCATTGTTGAGGATGGGATGTAGCTTCACAAGTCATTTAAATACTTTTGACTCTGACTGACCTGGATAAGAAACTACATTCTTTTTCTGAGTACTGGTCCTGAAGACCAAGTGTAGGATCAGAAAATTAAGCTGGAAATAAAATCTCTTTGGCTCTGGAGCCATCAATATCTCCACATGACGAGCACCAGCAGTGACTGATGATCATAACTGAAATGCCCACCTGTTGTGTCAATAAATGTTGTTAGGAAAACTGAAGAAAAAAATAACAGCAACAGTTTAGATGGGCAAAAGTGGAGTAATGGCTGATCTGTCTTATTTCATGGACCAATCCTCTTACATTTGTGGTTCTTTCTACATGCATCTGTAGAGCCAATCAACGTATCATGCAGGAATCATAGTGGAAAAAACAATTTCTCTGTTTAATGGTCATTCAGGATTTGCACTTTTGACTGCAGCCAAACTGACAGTATCCATACAGTCTGTGATGAACAAAAAAGATGAAACTTAAAGAGCTATAGACAGAAGATGCCCCTTGATGAGAAACAGTGAAGGACACCTTTTTTACCATCGGTAAAACAGCGCAGAAATCACAACAGTAGGAGCAGAAGCAGTAAAGAGTCCAATTTGCCTGCTTTTGGCTGTGGGGGCCCAAGATACAAAGAGTGGACTTGGTTCCACAAATTTCCAGTGATTTATGAAAAATCAAGCTGTGCTTTGCTATAGATAGAGGCTCTTGGAAAGCCCTACGTATATCCTTTTTGAATATGGAGCAGAGACAAATGTGATGACAAGTCTTTCCAGGATAATTCCTTTGTCAGTGACTCCTGTATAAACAGCTCCATCTGGGAGTTGTATTTTTCCCAAAGGAAGATATTAGGCATGTGAGTTTTGGAAAGCAACCTTTGGCATGTGCAGGTGGTATCTTCTGTCACATACAAACCCCAAAACAGGAGACGTTGAGGCTAATGATCCTGGTCTTCTCTGGTGACCTCAGAATGGAGCCATTTTCTGAATTATGTCCTTCCCAGTATCCTCAGGGATGACTGTCCTCATCCTTTTCCTCCAGCGCAGTGGTGTGAGAACTAGTCATGGACTTGGGCAGGGAGACACGAGGCTGCTTGAGAATGACTATTTCTCCTCAAAGTCGTAGGTCTCAGAAAGGTTTTTATTTCTTATTGCAGTTGCCTATAAGTTTCCATGTGTTAGTGGAGGATGAATTTGGCATTTGAGCTCTAATCCTGACTCTGCCAGTCTCCAAAAAAATTTAGGTTTGACTGTTCATCATGTGAGGACTACAGTTTCATATGAAAAATGCTTTTTCCTGCTCTGTTTACTTCTTTATCTGAATTTGGTAGAAAGTTTGTCTAAAGGCCCTATTAACTACCTCAGTGTGAGCACCGACCAGCTCATGTCTTTGGAGCTCATCCACGCTCTGTACTCTGAATGTCTCATAGATTTTCCTCTCTCAGTCACTTGTTTGAAAAGAACTGGGCCAATAAACAGAGGAGAGTAATTGCGATCCAGATATCAAGTGCTGCCCAAAAAAAGAAACCCAGGGAAGACATAGTTAGTGTATTCAAATATATAAAGGGCTGCCGCAAGGAGGAAAAGCATATCGTGCTTTCTGTGTCAATAACAGAAAGAATACGAAGGAAGTCATGGCTTTATAATCCAGAAAGAAAAATGTAAATTAGACATTAAAAATGTCTAACAGTGAAAAAGTGATACTCTGGAAAGGACTGGCAAGGGCAGGTACTGAGTTTCCATTACTGGAGGTCTGGAGTGTTTCCACACCATGTCTGTCATAAAACCAAGTAGGAAGGGATTCAGTCTGAGAACATGGGATAAATTATATAACCTGCCTTCCAGACCTGATTTCTATTATTCCAGGGGAAATAAAGTTCTTTCGGACCTTTTCTATCGGAAAAGGTCTATTTGTTTTTTATCTCCATCCTGGAGATGGGAGATGAGTGGCTATGAATAAGATGGGGGAGCTTCCCCAGCTGTTCGTGTCACTGGTGATAGCTATGTGAGGCAGCCTTGGAAACCTCCTCTGCAGAGGTTCCAGTGGATGACATATCTCACCTCCAAAGATTGTTTTGAGGAGTAATAGAGGAATGCAGTGTGATCCACATGACCCTATCTAGATTCCACAGTGCTTTACAAAACTGGATACATGTGATTATGCCCATTTGACAGGTGGGGAAACTGCGTCACAGAGTGGCTACCTAACTCAGCTAATTTTGGATGGTTGGAGTTCATAGGAATGCTTGGACTGGAACTCATCCTGTTGTGGCGCACAGCATACTCTGCTCACCCATCAATGTACTTATGGCAGAGAAATACAGAAGTGAAGTCCAAAGGCCACAGCCATAGATGTACATCGGCAGGTGGCATAACGGGAGACCTGTTTCCAGTGTGAGACTTTCACTAACCCTGATGTGATATGGCCAGGCAGCCTAACCGATGACAATGCTTTCTTCTCAGTAGTTGAGGAGAAGTAATGTGAAACTCTCAAATAGATCAGAAAATATAAATGAACTGTGAAGCCATTTCCATGAATTCTAAGCATTTCTCACACACTGGCAGTTAAATGGGATTTTGGAAGTGATAGAAGACAGACGGAAAATCCAGGAAGGCCAATACAAGCAAGAATGATGCATTGTGTATTAAAAACATATTACATCTGTAGGTTCATGAGATCAAAGGGCAGCTCTAAAAGTAAAAAAACAAATCAAGATTGAGGTAAAATCCTATAGAGCTATTGATCTATGACTTTTCTTTGCCAGAAGAAATCTGAACTGTACACAGGTTTTAGAAAAAATGTCAAAGCTCTGTGTAATCATTTTATAAGCCGCCTTTAAGATCCAACACTAGTGTCCTTAAGTGATTCCAGTGTACTGGCTGGGACCTCTCTCTGTTTCTGTCAGGATGGATGGATTGGAATTGGCATAGTCAGAGAAGCCACGATGCAGGGTCAATTCTTGACTTCACTGAAATTGAGTAATATCTGTCATTCAGCCTCGTTGGTCAAGACTTTTTCTGATGAATTTGTTTCACATTCCAGGTCGTCCAGCTCTAATTTATTTGTATAGAGGCTGAGCTTATGAGAAACACCTTCTCTGCCTCAATAGTACAGTCTTGTGCCTTGTCTATCCAAATGCACTCACTCACAGGACAGCTATAAAAGTAAAGCCAAATCAACATGGAAGTAACATGCTAGAGTGTTATTGATTTATGACTCTTTCATTCCTTTGCCTGGAGGAATCTATATTGTACATAGCACTTTAGAGTAAACATCACAGCTTGGCTACCCATTTTATAAACCCACAAGAACCCTAGTCCCGGCATTTCTATGGACTTTGACCTGTGGGAAGTCAGGTGAGTTAGGTAACCACTCCATGCCTCCATTTTCCTACTTGTTAAATGGACATAATCATATGGATCCGATTTTGTAAATCCCTGTGGGATCTGGATGTGAGGTGGATTGTGTTCAGTGTTGAATACAGGCATCATGTTGCATTCCTCTGATGCTGCTCAAAGCACTTTACAAAGGTGGAGAAGTACCACTCCTTGTTACATAGACAATGTTAAAGGAAGCCCTGGAGAGGAGCTTTCCAAGACTGCCTGCACCTTGTCATTGTGATCAGTATTAGGATAATTAAAATTATCCTAAAGCAGATGTCTATGTCTGACCAGATGTATCATACCCTAATATCCCCTGACACTCTTGACCTGATCTCCACTGAGCATAATGGGAGCCTAGAAAATAAGCTCAGACACAGGTACTTGCATTGCGAACACCTAAACTGGAACGGAATCTCACCGATCTTTTCTTTTCCCTGCCATACCACAGACTTCTTGGGCCATCTTTGGCAAAGATGTGAGACCCCCCGACAGAGTATAATTATTCCTATCAATTTTAATCAGCACATGAGCAGATATAATAGAACTTCTTTGCCTCAGAGGAGCATTGGAGTAATCACTGTGAGAGCTGAAGCACCCAAGAACATCAACTGAGAATCTATTTTGGTGTTTTCAATAGCTAGTTAAGATACAGGGGAAAGCCCTCAAAATCTGGGGAAGTTCAAGGCCAAATCTGACCTTTGCTGAATCTCATGTAAGGTTTCTTAGGGTTCAAAGGGAATGAACAGTTGCCACACCAAAAGAAAGTAAGGTGGTATTTTGGTTGTACAGAGAGACAACAAGGAATCTCCATATCCCTCAACTTCAGCAAATGAACACAGCAAACAAGACAAGCAGAGGTTCCTTCAGGACTCAGACCTAAATTATTGTCTTTCTCTGAAAGGCACAACTCTCTTCATTGACTCAGGAAGGGAGATTGGGGTGAATTACATCTCAGGGATGCAGTTTGCACGATTGCGCTACCAAGTGCTGGATTTTGTCTCAATCAGTAAGACTGAAATTGCAGCAGCTATACTGATAACTCTTTGCTGAACATAAAGGCAGCTAAGATGTTCAGATCTAGACATTACACATAAGACGCTTGTCAGATCAAGTGATCAATTAGTCAGATCAATCCCACCTCACATGCCCACAGTTCATCTGAACAAGTCACCTCAAGTACTTTTTATAATCAATAGGGAGAAATCTGCTGTATGATTCATCTAATCCTAGAGGAAATGTTTAAACAGGTCAAATGAATCATGCTTGCATTGACTGGCAGGATGTCAGGTATAGGATCTGCATTCTTGATGTCTAGAGTTGGCTGGAATAAATACCACATGCATGTCTGAAGCTGTGGGCTCATACAGAAAGCAGTTTACAGTCATACAGAGAATATCTGGCCTTTGAGTTTAGCGACCTCCAAACAGAAGTGAGCACAGGAATTTTGCCTAAACATTTATATCCCTGATGGCATTGTGATGTTGGTTTCAGTTTAGAATTAGAGGGGAGGGGTTATGTCACATTAAAAGGGTGTTAGTCTTGTTTCTGTTTCAGGGCACTGCCAAGGGCTTTCACTGAAACAGTTCTGTTTCAGAGCTGAGGGCTCTGACTAAGACAGCTCAGCATTTCTCTTTCAAAACCCTGTCGAGGGCTTTCACTGAGACAGCATCGCAAAGCTGTAAAGATAAATGATCTATTTAAGTGACAGATATAACAGATTCAGAATTGCTGTTGATAAATGCACCAGCTGCGATAGTGCTAATATGCTACAATAATGCTAGCAAAATAGATGAATAAATGCATAAATGAGTAAATGAATAAATGAGTTAATGAATAAATGCTAACCTGGGAGTTCTTCATCCAGAGGTGAAGGCACAACGCTTACCAAGAAGGCATCCCTGTCTTGATAGGGGAGGAGGAGCACAACCTGTCAACTGTCTTTTCTAGGTCTCGTGTTTCTTCTCCCTTGGAGACATCACTCAAACAGCTACCCTCCTTATTGCCCTTTATGTCCTAACCTTATCTGATCCCCTCCCTGGGGTGATGTTTTAGCACGATTTGGGTAGAGAGTCGGGTGCTATAGTCATATATGTTTAGTATGCTCTTCTTTTTGCTCATTATCATACATAGGGGTGTCAACTTTAATATTCATTTTGCGGATAATTAAGCAAAAGGTCTCACTCTGGGCACTGTGACATTCAAGATTCTGTGATGAAGCCACTTATTTGCTATTTATCTGCCATTTATCTGCAATTTTGAGCCAAACCAGAACCAAGACCACAAGACTCCCTCTTTTGGCTGGCTTTCATGACCTGTCATCTCTCCCTCCCCCAGGGTTTGCACAGGAGATAAGGGGTCATCAGCATTGTTAACCTCTTATGTACCAAATCCCACAGGTTATTAAATCCTTATTTTATCACGGGTGAGTTGAATCTTTGATCTCAGTATGTAACTATGTTAGTTGAGCTGACTCCATAGTAATACTGTGTGTGCTGTGCTTAGACATCTGTAAAACAACGGGAAAAACTTGTAATATTGTGGTTTTATCTCAACAGGTGATGTTTCTCCTCCTCCTTCTACTGTAGTTGGACATACCAAAACCTTAGCTAAAGTTACGTTCAATCCCAGTGTTGTTGAGCAAACCAGGATCGCCCGAAATGGCATTTTGGGAGACTTCATAATTAGATATGACGTCAAGAGGGAGCTGAGTGTTGGGGATGTTCAGGTACTGTACATGACTCATGTTTCTGTTTTATTAACTATACCTGAGATGGTTCAATTGCTTTGCATGCTCCAAACATCCTAGAAAATGTGTTCCAAGTGAAGGCTACTTCTTCATTTTATGAGAACTATCCAAAATAAAACCAGTCAGCTGGCAGCTGCAAGATGGACTTAAAAATCACAGGTACCTACTTCACCGAGTTTCTTTTTTGTATCTGCATTTCAGTTTCTCAATATACTGGCTGTATATATCTGGATACAAGGCCAGTTGCCCAAATGTACGTTGTGGTTCTAATCCCTGGGTACATATGATATATCCTTAGTGCATTTGGAAGGAAACCCCAATGTCCACCATGGAAGGCAATGTGAAGACCTCCAGTAGGCTCCCCCAGTCTGGATAAACAGGGGACCAGAATTAAGAAGGATACCAAGGAGCACTCATATACCCCAATGTAGACACAGACATTGAAAGCAGGATCAGGTGTGCCCAACCAGATATCCCATAATGATGTATGTGGAACATTGCATGGCGATCTACCTTTGATTCCTGGCTTCCTTGCTCTTCCACAGATTCTTAATGGGTATTTCGTGCACTACTTCGCCCCCACAGATCTTCCTCCATTGCCAAAGAATGTTGTATTTGTGCTTGACAGCAGTGCTTCCATGGTGGGAACGAAACTGAAACAGGTGAGGTCCTTGCATTTATTATAGACTGGTGGGCTACAAAGTTGTAGAGAGCTTGGTTCAGGCTTTGTCTCACCAGATGGGTTCTTCTGCAAAATATTTTCTATGTCTGAGGTGAGAGGAGGCTGGGAAGAAACCTCAAGGTGAGATGATTTACCTGCAATGAGAAATTATCATGTTAGTGGGAATGGGATGGGAACAGGAAGTGCAGAAGAATTCATCAATCTGTAAAAAAGGTTGTTGCTGTCAAAACTGAGCTAGGATGCTGCAGGTAGGATTGTCCCGGGCAGTTCTGTTCTGAGCAGTTTGAAGAGAGGCAGACTAGGGAGAATTCCCAGCAAAGTGCATTCAGCAGACCATTGTATCCATCTTAGTAGCAGAGAGAAGGTACTGCTGTCTTTAAATTACCTTGGCAAAATGCCTAGCAATGTATAACTCAGTGGGTTCTGTTGAAAGAAAGGTCAATTTGCCCTATTTGAGAATCTGAGTCTTTCAGCACTAACCTCAGACATTTTTAAGGCACAGATCTTAACATAAGCCAACACACCAAGCTGAAGGGCACATCACCAATGCTTAAAATTGTCCTTTGACATGGAGGGTTCAGGCTCGTGCCTAAAAGTTTTTTCTTCTTCAATTCTTTGAGCTGGACAGATGGAAACCATCTCCAGTTCAGGAGCCAAGTAGTTGGCTTGGAGGGAACTGTGGCTGGGGGAATGTACTTTTTCTCTCAGCACAGTGCTATCAGTCTAATCTAGCAGCAGAGATGAATTAAGACTTCATTTCTGTTCTGAATGATTTGACAGACATATCTCAGGTTTGCACTCACACTGGAGAGGTAAGTCCAGTTTCCATTTTATATATCTGTGCAGAAAAGGAGAAAAGCCCTGGTAGGTTTTGTATTGTTTCCTTCCGTTTGAAGACTTGCGCCACTGGCATGAGATATGGAGAAGTTAGTTGGCTTCTCTCTGTTGAATGGCCACATCTTTATCTTCTACATTCACACCATGGCTGAGCTAACGACAGTGGAAAGTGACACTTTCCACATAGGTTGACACCAATATGGGGTAGTTTCAGCTTGTATGGGTGGTGTGATGTTGTAACTCTACTAGAATATGTGAAGGCTGATGGCTTTGACTTGTATCTTGGCCAGCTAAGGAGCTCTAATTGGTTGCCTGCCTGGAACATGCTGATGGAAAGTGTGGCTATTTGAGAGCCTTTTTTGTTTCCTTGGCCACCAATACTAGCCCAAATGTCATGAAAACACAGACTATGGTCATTCTCTGACAGTTCTCCGACAGTTCAACAAGGACATTGTGGGTATATATGCCTTTCTCTCTCTCGTGAAAACTTTACTCTCTGGTTTCAATGGTGATCATAAATCTTAATTTAGAAGCTGTGTCCCCTATTTAATCAAATTATCTCCACTGTGAGCTAAAATGGAGTATGATTTTTATGTCTCCTAACTATCTTTCCCAGAGACTGGAGTAGCAAACAGAGAGCTGTTAACAAACATCCCTAGGACTATGCTAAATGAGGTCTTGAATGAAGATGCCTTTGAATCTTTACAAATTCCTGTGGACAGAGCCTGGCTGTCCTTTTCTGATGAAAAATGTCTGCCTTGCCTCACAGAATAAACAAATACTGGACAAATGCACACAGTCCTGCATGCTGAAAGCATACAGTAAGCGATACAGGGCTGAAGCAGGGAGATTAAGACTCTGAAGGGCTTTGGTGCTAGTGTGAGCTGCACTAGTAGTGCCTTGGGTCAGCAGATTAACCTTGTACTATGAAAGCTTTTATTCTCCTCCTGAGCATATTAGCGTTTCATTTTCATATACTTACTAGAAACGACATGGCCAGGGATTAACCCTTGAAGGTCTACTTCATAGCCTAGCCAGCTCCTACTGCTAAACATACAGGAATCTCAGGCTAATTAGCTACAAATAGGTGCCTTTTGAGCCTGAAGTGAGAGACGTGTCTAACCAGAACCATTGTTGAGGGTGTACCCAGTTTTTCCCCCGTTATCTCAGATGTACGCTTTTTATGGAGACCCACTGGTCTGTTATGGAGGAGTGCTATGTGCAGGAAGCACTTAATCTTCCTCTGATTTCAACTGCTCAACTGCTCTTGGAATTATGACCTAAATCATAAACGCCACACACAGATGAGTCAAGGAAAGACCAAGATCCAGGACTGGCTGAATAATATGCCTCTTTTCATACGCTAAGAAAGTGTGATCAATTACAGCCATGACCCATGTCTGCTCAGGGGCCTTTTTACCCAATTGTTGTTGTTATTAAGATGTTTGTTAAATTACAGACACGTCCCCTGGTGGCAGGATACATCCGAGCAGAGGAAATGCCTCCTTTTCTTCTTTTCGATAGGACTCTTGCAGCTGTGGTGATCTGTGGTGGTGTGGAGAGAGCTGGGAATTCCCATGGGACTGTCTTGCCTCATTTCTCTCTACTGAGTCACATGCAAGATCAGCTAAAAATACAGTCAGCACTTGCAAAGAGTGCGCTTTCAGGTCAGCTGCACTATGGCAAAGGGCAGTTTTTAGGGTTGTATAAGCAAGAATGAGAAACATCAGCTATGCACCCTTTTCTATAGTAACCTGAGGAGATTTTGTACTCTTCAGTCACCTCCCTTCGTGAAGTTAATGGCAAAGTGGGTCAAATGAGGTCAGGATTTCATGCATCCTGCAGTTCCCACAATCTTATTGAGAGTTCTTTCTTCTTTTCCTCTCCCAAGGTTTTCCTTTTCCTACATGAATTTTTATCGGTTCGTGCCATCCCGTTCTTCCTGAGATATCTCTGTCTTTGAAGCAGAAGCAACAAGGTGTCCAGACCCAGTTGCAAACACATATTGTCAGACTGGTTGACCAGATTAAATCAAATCATTAAGGCCCTTGAGACATTCCCCTCACATCACTGATGCATATATTAGCTTTGTGGGGAAAATTAGATAATGTGCGTATTCCTCCTGCAGTTTTCACAGCCTATGAACTCGGGTAATGTCTAGCAGACTCAACTGTGTCACAGCAGTCCACCTCCACTGAGAATGTGGGCCTTTGCAACAGTCCCCATATAGCCCTGGCAGAGAGACAAAGGTCAGGAAGAGAAAGCTCTTGTGCATCATGATAAAAATGTTTTTCATGTGTTCAAGATTTTGCACGTCACTACTGCTGTCCCACTGGCAAGGAAAATGATGGTTTTGTCCTCACAAGCTTTTTTTCTTCATTTGCAAAGAGATGGTAAGTTCTGTGCAGAATAGTTGCTTTTAACAGGAGCCAGAAGAGCCCGGGGAACAGGTTATATTGCAAGGTTTACTGGGAGTCAAAATTATTTGCCCTTTGAGCAGTCTGAGCTGAGTGTTTTTATGGTATCTTTGGCTTTGGAGGTGGAGTGAGACATAGAAGTTTGACGTTGGTATAACTAGGAGAAAGAGGAGCCAGTTATAAGTTCACCACCTTGTGATTACCATGATTATCCCCAGCTTCACTAAACATGGTGAAAAAGGACCTTTATCAGCCCTCATTCAGTGCTATAGAACAAGCTTGTTCCAAGCTATGAACCTGCCCACAAGAGGAGAGATTCGCAGATGTTTTGCAGACATGGGGTAAAATGTAGTTGTTTCAATCACAGGTTCATTTCACCTTACCTTTCCCACAGGCAATAAATACCCACACACTCAGTTAACCAGTTGGCTACACCACAAGCCTGGCAACTTGTCAACGGTAGTGTGCCAGACTGTAATTTTCTTTGAGGTTAATTGTGCTAGGAGGAACTCAACTGAAGCTGGGACCTGCGGCGTATTTGCAAATGCTTCAGTTTATTTGCCTGCATCCATCCAAGGGACACTGTCGGTAGCCTTGATCTGTGACCCACACCGTCCGAGCCCTTCTGAGGGCCTGAGAGCCTTACACATACCCGTAAACCTCTGTCTCTCAGCACACAGACTCTCTCTGAGTAGTTTCATGGTGGTGAGAGAGCAGACAAGAACCCGAACGCTTGATGTTCTCACTCCAGACCCCACTGACTTCTGCTGGTTGCTGCAGAGCTGGCTGCGGGCCTGTTGACTACTAGTCCAAATAATGGCTGCTGCCCAGGAGAACTGCCTTAAATCACCAGGGAACTTTGGAAAAAATGCTAATTTTAATTACAGCCTTTAGTGAGTTTAAAGCTACTGTGAAGAGGAAAGATTTGTCAGCTTTTTCCGTTTGTATTGGAAAACAACAGCCTGAGTGAACGAAGAGCTGTATGCAGTGTTTCCAGCCCTGACAACTCCATGCAGCTGCCTCCTACTTGGTAGCACACAACAGCAGTTTCATCTCAGTCCTCTCTGAAGATGTGAACATGGAATATTCAATCTCCTCCATAGACTTTAATTGCCCAGCTTCCAAGAAAGACCCAAGTACTTGTCATGCAGCAAAATAATCTGCCTTCCCCAAACCCTAAAACTTATCAATAATGACAGGGTCATGCAGAGAAATGGGTAACCTTCAGAGCAAGATGCCCCCAGATATTCAGGACAGGGAGTATCTACTTCTGGCCTCAGGACTAACAGCCAACGTGGCCCCAGCTGATTTGCTCCGTGCTGAGGCGGTCGAAGTAGAGACAGAATTTCCCAAGAAGACCCCAGCCCACCTACAAATGGCAATTCTTTTAACTGGGTTCAGAGTAAATAGTTTGCAAAGGCAGAGTTTAGCATGGAAACGTTGCTGAGGCTTTAACTGAAACCCCATGAAGACTCTGAGGGTTCTCCCAAAGGTTTCAATGAGACCTTTGCTGAATTCATCAAAGGATTAATTGAAAACAGGTGCTACTGAAGTGACAGACAGAGCCCAGTGATCGCCAGATGAATCTATAGTGAAAAGGAAGCTGCTAAATTAAGCTGGGAAGTCAGCCCATGGATAAGGGTCATTGAGGTCTGTGACCAACTACTATGAGACAGCTACAGCGTAGCTCTTGGTCTGAGACTCAGACTGGGACTGAGGGCCCAGACTGGAGCTTAAATGGGCAGGAGTGTGGTTGGAGGCCCCAGGTGGGGCTGGTCAGAGCCTTTAAAGCCTATTAGTACGCTCAAAGCTCTGGCATACACATGCAAGTCTATGAAGCTGTAGATCTTGGATTCTTAAGTAGTCTTTTCCAAGCTGGAATTGTGTTTTTCCAGTTGCTGGAGCAATACCTGGAAGCCAGACCTGGCTTCTATTCATATTTGCATCATGGATCTGTTATGTGAACTTAGGTAGGTTATTTTCTTTGTCTGTGCTTGTCTCTTTGTAGAGTCTTGTCTGTTTAGCTGGGCTTATGGCTGTACAAGGACTCCCCCCCGCCCCGCCCCCGCCAAGTATAAAAGACACCTGATCTTTGCCAAGACTTAAGCTATTAGTCTAATACTGCTTGCAACAACACTGCTATTTCCAAGTAAATACCCCTTCACCCTAATATGGGGTGTGCACTCCACTTTGCCCAACTGGGACAGTCTGCTTCTAACTGTGAAGAGCAGTTGAATCTCAGAAGTGCTTGTGAGACCCTGAAGCCTGCTGGAGTGAGGTCTTCCATGTTATATTCCTGTATGAAGTCATCAGTGTTCACAGGCAGTTCTGACTCTGCGATCCACATGATGTAATTTGAGGTCCCTTAGGAATAAGTGTTATGATACTACCTGTGTCACAAGGAGAGGGCTTTTGCTTGGATAGTTGTCCCTGATGTAGTGACTTCATCTTCTCCGAAACATCTGCGCTCTTCTCTATAAAGTTTTGGGCAAAGACTTGGCCTGCTCATGTCTGAGGCAGCAGCTTGGGATGGAAGCGGGCAGGAGAAGGGTTGGAGGCAGAGATGTGCAGGTGGGAGTGGGGCTCCTGGAGCTGGAGGCACTGAGGGGATTTGGAAATGGGGAAAATAGGAAGGGGAGCAGGTGTTGGAAGACTGTGAGGGCCCTGTGGCAGATTCTCGGGTGGGAAAACAGGCAAGTTTGTTTTTTTTTTAAGGACAATTTAGTGCTCATTTATTGCTTAATGCTGAACGTGAGCAAAAGTTCTGGGTCTTTTCTCCAACCAAACAACCATTGTCACCATCCCTCACTCACTGGAGATGATCATGAGGAAGTCACATCTAAAATTAACAGCTATCACAGTTCAAAGAAGAAGGGCCAGAACTATAAGAGTAGGTGGCTGCAGAGTCACAGCCTCTGCAGAGGGATAACAGGTACTTCGTCTCTGTGGAAGTACAACATTCCTTTCCATGGAGAAAGAACACCTCCTCCCTGCATAGGAACAGTGTGATCTCTCCTTGGTGAGATAGCACAGACCTTTTCACCATGGAGAGGACACATATCTCTGTGAAGGGACAACTTATCTCTCCTAGCAGGCTACACCCACAGGTAGGATGTTCTGAGAAGGGGCTAGAAAGCTTCAAACCCAGCAGGCTTCTGACTGCTGAGGCACCTGCTGTGAGAAAGTGGCTATATGATGAAGAATGGAGGCTAATCAACACGAAAAACATAGCAACCTGCTATGCCTGCTGCATAATGTGGCAGCAAATGATTGCTGAAATCAAGGGGATGTACTGTGGACAACCTCCTGGGCATGTCAACTCTTCCCAGCACTGTCAGCGGCTGATCTGTGTGACGGAGAATGAAAGTCTGGCGTTGTTGTAACAGTTTTCATACCCTGGGACTAACTCCATCTTCTGAGGACGGGCAGAGGGAGAGATGTCAAGCTCTGCATTGAGGGCATGGGGCACGGTTCCCTTGGTGTTGACCTTTTTGCTGCTAGCTCCGTGGAAATTGTTTGTCATGCTGACAGGGTGGGGGTTTGAGTGTCTGACTGGCATGTCATGGGATGTGGTGCCACTGAAAATGAGTTAAGCACAAGACAAGAATGTGGCCTTCATACACTGCTGTGTCAGTCTGGCTGTCTGCCCGGGTAGCCCCGTTGTTTCCAGTGGGGTTATTTCAGTATGGCACTGTCGGGCAGCCTTTAAGCTTTTCCATTTGACTTATTGTACAGGGAAGTTTACTGCTCCAGCTGTGATCCATACTGTACTGTTGATAAGGACAAGTAATGATGCTTGGCACTGATAAGAACTCGCCTCCTGAAATCTTTGTATAGGCATTTATTTATATCCTCAACACTGCAATGAGATTGCAAAGACTTAGCATCTGCTCTGCCCACTGGGCACGTGAAACTCCAGCTCCCGAGAAATCAGATCATCTTGCAGATTTTCATGTATTTATCCTCACCATGCTCTTTGGTGCTGGAGAAGTGAGTTACCCCAACTGATAGCAAAATTTGTCCACATCCTTGAAGACAATTTTATCTTCCACTGAGCAGAAATCCAGTGTTTAAATGCCCTGAACGAATGTGGAGCTAAGTGGTTTACTCAATGTTAAGTGGAAAATCTTTTTCAGAAAAGGCAATAGAAACACTTGCTCTAAATGATGGAGAATTTCTTTTGCAGACAGGGAAACTACAAAGCAACTTTTTTTAAGGCCATATAGGGAGTCAGCAATGTTCAAGTTACTAGCAAGGGATCTGTGATGTTCAGGCAAGAGAGACTGGACCATGGATTAGAGACAGACCTTTATTGTCCAGAACTCTACAACCAAACTCCCTCCTGTCACAGGCCAGTGTCAGTGTAAAACGTCAGAGTAAAACAAAATACTTGTTGTCCAGAATTGTGAAGGAGTTTTCTTTGGTTACGCGATCAGTGTCTGCCAGGAAGAAAGCACAAAGATACATTGACAGGGAGAGGGTGAGCTGCAGTTCCTGAACTGCACAACACTCCCCGCAGAGGAAGAAAGGGCAGATTGTCCCCCACAAGAGGGGGTTGGGAGAAGGTAAAAAAAATTCCAAGGACACACTTTTGAGTTAAAGCCCATTTTTGGTACAAAAGTCCCTGTTGCTGGCAACTGGCATGTGATTTGCATTATGTGGGCAGAAAGGAAACTGGGACATAGAGGAAAGAAAAACTCACAAGATGTGGCTTCAAACCTCAGCAGGAATGACACTGCCCGAACCTCTGCCCTCTCTGTACCTCAGCTCCTCCGTGTAAAACGGCAGTGGAGGTCACACTGCCTTTCCCTTGGCTACTGGATCCCAAACCAAGTCACGGCAGTACCTTGGCTGATCTTGATAGCATCATTTCAGGTGTGACACTGATGCCAGCCTTTCCTTGAGTCACAGTATTAATCCGTCCGAAAGACTATGGGCAGATTTGACCAGATACTGCTGTTGTAGCTTGGAAAAGCCAGCTCTAGACCTTTTAATCAGCTGCCTGTGCATGTTTGGAAAAAGAAAGATATGAACCAAAGCATAGAGGAGAGTGAAGGGGAGGTGGGGAGCTCTTCTGTTTTTTCTCCTTATACTTCCTTGCAGTGTTTTGCCAAACAACATATTTACTTGTACTTTTCTCCTTCTCACTGTAGGACATCTGTTTTCTGAGCCCTCTGGACAGAGCTGTGGGTTCCTAATTCCCTTTGAGCTTACATCTTGTGCCTTTTAGCTCCTTTCTTGTCAAATGTGGCCTCTCACAGGGGATCTGGAAGGACAAAGCAAAGCCTACTGAAATTTTGTCTTCTAGTTGTGACGTCCTTCAGCATATGGTTGCAGATGGTCCCGTGTCTGTTACCTGCAGACTGTCCTCATGCAGCGCTTTCAGCTGATGGGTGCCGCTTTCCAAAGGCTTTGGAGGTGAATGCTGTCCTCTCTGCTAGCCATGCTCTTTAGACAGACTCATCTCAAGCCCACGCAGTTGCCTTGTGCTGGCTGAAGCTGGAAAGGGGCTGTGTCACTGGTGTCGATGTCTCACTGCCCAGCCATTGCAAGGGCAGATGCCAGCTGTGTTTGGGCGTGCAGGGTGCAAGTGAGGACTGCCAAGTGATCTCAGAGGTGTTGGGAGAACTCCCTCTGTATCTGGAAGCTGTTTCCAAGAGTTACACTGCAGTGCTGCAGAGACCCACTATCCATATAGAATTGGATTCTGCATGAACTGAAAGTTTTTTGATTTTTTATTTATTTTTTCATTTTTTTTAATGGGCTAACATGAAGCTTGCACAGAGGCTGTGAGCCTGGGATGAAGCACTTACAAGTGCTCCTAGGCAATGGAAAATGTGAATATGTGGGCTTGGGACATGCATTATAATGAGGTGCTTGAATTCCCCCCTTGCTTCATAGCAGGGCCAATATCTGGCAATGCCGTGGCATCTAACAACCACACATTGTCTCCCTTTGAACTGCACAGCTTTCAGGGTAGCCAGGCTTCGCCCTCATCTTGCTCCTCAAACAACCAAGAGACTGTGGGATAAATGTCATCGGGCCTAAATTCCTCCTAAAAGGTACCCAGATGGTCTGACATCATCCCAGATGTCTCTGAGGCAGCTCTTTGACCCAAGAAAGGGCTGAAGGCTCTCAGCTCTCCCATGGGAATGTGTCTCTTCCCATGCTTTGCTCCACCAGTGTTTAAGCTAAGCGGGGTCTGTCAGAGCTAGCTCCAAGGGGTCAGGTACAAAGGTGACAATTCACAGCCAAACTGGAATGTAGCTGAGGGAGTTCTCCTCTTCCTGCTGTTGCTGGGGGTCGTACAGCCCTGAATAATCTTGGCCGTGATGCAGGGCGCTCAGCAAGCAAGAACCACAAAAGCAGCAGTTGTGTTGCATGTCCGGGTATCAGTGTGGAGGTGACAATGAAGACCATAGTGGCTGGGAGGTGGCTTGTCCCTGACCTCATAAGCTTGAGAAGACACTATCTGCACATTGGTCATTTAGACAGTCAGAGCCCGTCTTCAGCTTTTCATCATTTCTGAAGCACAGAACAAAACTGTAATCATTCCCTGTCCTCCATGGTCATCCTCCCTGTCCTCAGCTGTAGATCATCACTCTTCTGTCCCAGATTTGGGGAGTCATATTTTGTAGCCCAGGGGGTGGCTGTTTCAAGCCCTAGGTTTGGGCTCATTCACAGCTCATTCACCAGCACAGCTTCTCGACTCAAGTGCTCTGGAGCGGCAATTCAGTCTCCACCTTTCAGCTCAACTTCATCCACGCTAATTTGGAGGAAATGGAGGAATCTTCCTCCACCGAGTTATCCTCTTTTAAATCTTGATTTAAAGGTTGTCTCTGACAGCTACAAACCATTCCTAACTGGCAAAAATGGATTTTTTTCCGTCTGTTCTATATTGTTTCTTCCTGACACCCTCTCCTTTAATCCTTGCTCCACCCTCCACACAAAAATGCATTTACGCAGGCAAACACAAGGGGAGAGGTGTTTGACCTTACAGCACCTGGCAAAAGGGCGCTGGATCCTTAAACTGGGTTCTTCAGTGCGAGTGGGTTAGATCTGTGCCTGGCTTATCCCCAAAATGAATCAGTGCCATATACACAACGATGGTGGAACGGTTTGTTCCTCACCAGGGAAGAAATGGTTAATTTTCTGCCTCGAAGGAGAGTGCCTTTGGCAGGAGTTTCAGTGCAGTGACTCACTGGGGCCAGGCGGGACTGGAAGTGCAAAGATCCCATAGGCAGCGGAGCAGCTTGGGAATCCCAGGGCAGCCTCAGCCCTTGGCTCCTCGGAGCCAGGAGAAGTTCCAGCTGTGGCCTTACAAGGCCAGAATGAGAAACCTGCTGTCGTGTTCCGACTGAAGCTGCTGCCAGGCACTCTCTGCACGAAAAGCTCTGCAAATTCTTGCCTAGGGGCTGGTGGAGATGGGAGGAGAGGGCTGGGCACCAAAAGTGCTCAGTCAGAGCTGCATATTTAAGGATTTCAAGCACTGCACTTTTACCAATATATTCTCCTTATTTAAAAAGTTGCTTTTGCCTGCCAGCTCCTGAATCATATCCAGCCCTCCAGAGGGAAGTCACGTCTCTCTCGCAGCCCTTTTATGGGTGAGGGATATTGGTAGCAAAGCATGTGTTGCCATCCTGTGAGGACTGCAGCCTTTAGGATAAACCTGGAGATCCTTATGGGCTGGAAAGAGAGAGGGAAACACGTAGGATGAGCCAGGCAATTCAGAGCACTCTGAGAGAGGTGGAGAGCCAGTTCAGCTCCTTTTGGCTCCAATAAGCACTGTAATGCTTGGGACTGGGCAGGATTTGGTCTTGAGGTGAATCCCACCTTCTCTATAGTTGAGCTACTCAGCTTCTTGCAGGCAATGCTGGGAGACAGGCACGTCCAGACAATGACTCAGCCCATCATAAAACCTGTCCAAAACAGATGGGATGGATTACTCTCTGGAGGTGTCTTCCTCTGCCTAGAGAGGGATTAGATGCAATGCCCAGCTTTCTGATGACTGACTTGGGAAAACTGAATCCCACCCTTTATTTTTACTCGGGATGAGGTAAAAGCTGCAGGAGAATGAACCATATGGCTTCCCTCATTCTGTTTGCTTTAAAGAAATACCATGTGCACACACGCACGTACATATGTTTGTGTGTATATATATTACATAAATTCAAAGGGGTTTTTTTTATTGAAGTTGCAGAAGCAAGTACATGACAGAGATGCCAGAATCCAGGCTGTCTGTGCATGAGCATTAAATTATGACAGAATTCTTTCCTGGGAAAAATTGACTCAAGCTCCATGGAAATTACTTAACTGTGACAAAAACAGGAGACAAAAAGGAAAGAGAATGAAAGAAGGGGAGAGAGATGGTCCCCAGCCCCACATTTGGCCCCAGTATGAGGGTGTGGGGAAGTGCTGTGTTTTCTAGGAAAGTCTGTTTCAGTTCCCTCGTGACCCCTTCTGCCATTCTAGCTTGGATGCTGTGTACATCAAACTATACTCCTGCTCTGCCTTGTTTCTCCTTTTCTTTTGCTTTTCTTCCGGCTGAACACAGGCAAGAATGTCAAAAGGAATTTCTGAGCACACTGGAGGTGAGATGCAGTCCCTCCGCAAGAAGGCCAAAGCAAGATTATTTTTTCTTCTTGCTTTGTTCTCAGAAACAACAGAGATGTTTGGGCCCAATAAATCCCTCTGAGAAAAGTACGGTTTGACAGAGTTGCAAAAAAAAATGAAAAGAGGGTTTTTGTAACGGGAAAGGTCAAGTCATGTTAATTATAATTAGAGCTATAATATGGATAATGAGATTTGGGTATTTTTCCCTCCAAATCATTGCTTCTACGCACCTCTGTTTCTCTCCCTTGTTTACCCTGAGGGGCAGTGGAGGGGGAATGTTGCACATAGGGAGCTGTTGTGGTCTCGTTATTTCTTGCTTTAACATCCTGCCCTGAATTTCCTTCAGCAGAGGTTGGCATGATTACACTCACACAGGATAGAAACCTCTCCATTTTAACTTTCTGTTTACTTTGATCCCATTTTTTGAGGGATAAATGCATGGGCCACTCTTGTTATCATGGAATAAATCCAAGAGTCCTTTTCTCCACTGTGTGATTCCTGCTTTGCCCTTCTATGCATGCATGAAAGATGGTTTGGCCTACTGGATCGAGAGCTGGAAACTCCAAGCTTTGGAAAGCTTTCCATTTTTGGCCTTGACATCATTACTAAAGTAGTCTGTGCCTCGGTTTTCACTTCTGTAAAATGAGACTGTGAATTTTTGAAGGCCCTTCTAAAGGGTGATGTCTTGTATTATTTGATGCATTTTTACAATACAAAGGCTATTGTAAAAGAGGATATAAGAGAGTATAAAACCTTTCCTTCTTGTTTGTATAACTGATATTTAGCTCATTTTAGCAAGTTCTCTGTGGACGGTTAAACTGGGGAGACAGCCTTCATGTTTGGGGCAGGCATTCATCATCTTCAAGGTTTATTTGATGCACATCATGATGTGAACCTAGTGGGGTTCTCATCTTCTGTTTGGAAGAACCTCTTCCACTGGTGTTTGCTTTAGTATTATTATCTATGAAACATTCATAAAATGCGTGGTGGTGAGACGTGGAGCAATGTTCCAGCTAAGCAAATGGAGGAATGAATCCCCTGATCCCTACAGAGGAAAATGGTTTATACAGAGGACAGAAACAGGCAGGGAGGGACCCAAGACCTGGCTTCAAAATGTTTGAAACTATGGGAAATATTCCCCTTAACTTCAGATGGACTGGAAGCCAAGTCACCAGCTGGGAGGATTAGAGATTCCACTGCAGTGGGTAATTTGTTGCAGTTGCATCACCGGCTTTGATGCAGAATCCAGAGGGATACTGATGACACAGCTTGATCAGTCCTTTGAGTTCCTTTCCAAACTGTCTTTACATAGCAACATCAGGCCTAGAAACATATGGTTTCCAGCACTGCTGATTATCTTTTGTATTTTTTTCTGGAAAAGCCCTTCACATATTTCCCTGATAGGCATGAGAGAAACCTTTAAATGCTGATGAGGCCACCATATTGTTTCCTGCATAGCCTTCCTTGGAATTTGAAAGGCTTAATGATGGCCAAGAAGGGGCAGAGCTGAGAAGCTGATGATCCCTCTAGTTATAGATATTGCCTCCCATGTGTTTTGCATTTAAATATAGGATATGTTTGCATGGATAGAAGCTTCTTTTGGGCATCTTCTTTCAGCTGGTCTTACTAACCTGAAGTTTGTCTCCCTGTGAACGCAGCTGCATGGCTGCTAAATCAAAGTTGGTCACACTGGGGAGAACCGGACACATCTGCACTCTTCCTGTTGGCTTTTCCTCTGTTGTCTGTCTTTCCCATCACCTGGGAACCTTAATCTCTCTTGCTATGAACTCATCTTGATACCAGCTTTCCTCATGCTGGTTGCCTGTATTTACACAGGATGATGAAGAACAGAGCAATATAATGTTGGCATGTTGCTGGAAAAACAACAGGCCTGGGACAAAACTGACAACAGGTAGAATCTGCAATGACTGGTCAGGGCTTCTTTTTATGTCTTACTCATTTGAACATATTAGCTTAAACATTTGTTTAATTTATTTAATTTATACATACTCATTGGAGTATGTATATAGCAATCGGCATCCTCATTATGAACAGAGCATGTGCATCCTTGACATATTTAAAGGTATTTCAATTCATAAGTAACCTTTCTAGCTATATGCCACTTACAGCCTACTGCAAGTCTAGAGGGCTTTAGAAGAACTCCGCGAGGTTTTTAGTCTTAGTCAACATTATTCAGCATCCCTTAATTCAGAGCATGGTTTTCCCAGTCACTGGGAGCTTTTATCCCGATTGTTATGCATGACTTTTAAGCTTAGTTAGGTCTAAACAGACACAGGCGTTCGCAAGAGCTTTTGGGCAAGAGTTGTTCTTTTGTCTTAGCATAGCACCTGGCACCATGGAGATCAGGCCTTGAGACAGGGAAGGACATCCCAATTTTCTTCATAAGCCAAACTGGCAGTGTAGAAATATCTCTAACATCAGCAAACATCTTAAGAGTTAAATTCTTGCCCACTAAAGGAGTGACAGTTGTGCCTACTGGTCTCTTTTCTCTTCTCTTTCTAGACCAAAGAAGCTCTCTTCACAATTCTCCAGGACCTAAGGCCTGAAGATCACTTCAATATCATTGGCTTTTCCAACCGAATAAAGGTCTGGCAGCAGGACCGTCTGGTGCCAGTCACTCCAAATAATATAAGAGATGCCAAAAAGTACATTCATAACATGTCGCCTACTGGAGGTATGATCCAGAGATATGAATGGGATTAATTTTGCTATCCAATTAACTACATCAGAATGGAGAGGGGAGTGTGGTCCTATAGCATGTGGCAATACAAAGACATTGGGACTTAGGTCATGGGACAAGGGGGCCCTTTCCCTACCTCCGCTCAGGGTTATGTGACAGAAGGCTATGTGCCCTTTATCAGTGTACATGATGCAAAGGTGTCCCCAGATCCAGTAATATGACTTAATATACTCATTAAATCCAAATTGGGTCCATTCTCCAATTTATCTGGTGAGACCCTTGGAGTGGGAAAGTTCCCAAGGTTATTTCTTGAGGACACAGGAAAAAATACCATATCCTGGTGAAGGACACACAGGGCCAGTACTTATGCAGTTTCCGTACTTCTATGTAAATGCAGGCACATGGTTTTGTCTGGGCTGGAAACTCCAGGAATGAATGACCCAGTATAGGCTGTATAGCTTGCCGTCTGCAACAGCTAGTTTCTCACCTAGTACTGTTTTTTTTCTTGTCTCTACCAAGGAGCAGCCAGAATGACATTTAAGAATTTCTTGTCCTTTTTTTGTTTGTGCCTTATTCCCAGAGTGAAGAGGGGAGAGGAGGAGACTCCAGAACAGTGGCAGAGTGAATTTGGTTCAGTGGTCTCCTATGAGGTTATGGACACGAGTATAAAAAAACTTAGTGAGGATTGTAATCACAGAATGGTTCGGGTTGGAAGGGACCTTAAAGACCATCTAGTTCCAACCCCCCTGCCCTGAACAGGGACACCTCCCACTAGACCAGGGTCCTCAAAGCCCCATCCAGCCTGGCCTTGAACACCTCCAGGGATGGGGCATCCACAGCTTCTCTGGGCAACCTGGGCCAGTGTCTCACCACCCTCACAGGAAAGAATTTCTTCCTGATATCAAATCTAAATCTCCCTTCTTTCAGTTTAAAACCGTTACCCCTCATCCTATCGCTACGCTCCATGATAAAGAGTCCCTCCCCATCTTTCCTGTAGGCCCCCTTTAGGTACTGGAAGGGGCTATAAGGTCTCCCCGAAACCTTCTTTTTTGCAGACTGAACAACGCCAATCAAACATACTTTGGCAGCTGTGCCCATCCTAGCTGAGTACTCCCCAAGCAAGCGGAGAGCTGCAAAATCACCAATGCAAATACTTCCCCACACAAACAGCCACAGATGGTTGAAGGTCAGACAGGGCCTTCCCATGGCTGCCCCTGAGCACTGACCGGTCCAAGCGAAGGAAACTCTCTGATGGAAAAACACGGCAAACAGGATGGTTTGCCGTACTGTTTGTATTGCAAGAGGAAGAGTTTAGGAAGTGGTCAAGGGCCCTGCCCAGTTAAACAATTACCAACAGTGGGACTAAACTCAAAGAACAAAGCTTTTTACTCCTGAAGTGCCAAAAGAGCTGTGCAGGAACCAGCTGAGTTTGCCCATGAACCTGCCAGAGAACAAAACTAAAAGGAAATGATTAACTCGGGTTCAAGAGGAAGGTACAGTGATTCTCCACCACAGGCCAGCAGTACTTCAGTTTTGGCTAACTCTGCATTTTTCCTATAAATGTGCTGTTGCTTGAGTGTCTTCCGGTGAACACGAATGCACTCAGGCTCACAGATCACACACATGAAGAACGTGCTGTGCTTACACTGCTGTGTCATACTCACACACCAAAGAAATGGGGAAAAAAATATTGCTGCTAAATATTTGTGCGTGTGGCAAAAGGCAGTTTTCGGTTCTTGGTAGCTCTGTGATGTGGCTGGGTTTAAAATGACACAATCTGCTGCGTGGGATGGTTTTCTTTTGTTTCTAGGGAAAAAATTCTTTCTGAAATTTTGGATCTGGAGACTGAGAGAATATTAGGATATTTAGGTGCAGGGTTTTGGTTCAAAACCATTTTGCAAAAAACCAGTCTGGATTTTGAGGACTTTTGAGAAGTCTTAGCCCCTTTCCTGTTCCTTGTCTTGCTGCACTCACTGGAGCTGTGCACACTAAGTTTCTAGATATGTGATGCATGGCCAGACCTTCTAGAACATCTTTTCTGATAACCTCCCTAGATATTTCCTTCTGGATCCCTAGGAGGAGTCTGTTGTGTACGGCTCAACACATTTCACCTGTTTTTTTCTGAGAGCTGTTTTTAACCCAGACACACTAATCTTGCAAAGGTTCCACAACCAATCCCTCTTTGCTTTGATTAGCACAAAAAATACATGGAGCGAGGAGATACCTGTACTTGTTTTCCTGCTTTCTTTTTTTTTTGAACACACAGTAGTTTTGAATCTTTTTCATGGCTATTCTTCTACAGTACATCTATTCCCTCATTTATTTTCTGTTTTGTCTCTCTCCCTGCTTCAGGCAGCTCCAATCCTCACTAGCCAGTTTTGTGAAAACACGCTCGGCTAACAAAGCCATTTCTCTTCCCTTTAAAATTTGTTAGCCCCTGGGGTTTGAAGAACAAACCCAACCACTTGTTTTCCCACTAGAAGGCTTTTTTCCTCTCTTCAAATCTTGTGCCCTACAGACAAAATGAGTAGAACTTGTTTTCCCAGTTCGGATACCATCTGGGAGAGTTCCTAATTAAGTTTAACTGGTTTTTATGTACTGGCAGGACATGGTGTGTGCTGGGACTCCGCTCACCATGGCTGACTATTGTGCATTGAGACATTCAAGGATACAGCAATTTTACACAATAAACTGCAATTCATAAGACTATAAATACCTCTTCCAAACTGGTGCTGAGTAACAGAGCTGAACTGAGTTAAAGGGCTAGTGCAACCTCATGTAGAGAAAAGGAACATCCTGATGAACAGAGATGCTGTCGTCGTACTAATGGGAGCTTAGAAAATTATTTTTACCACTCTTACAAAGAGAAATTTGCTAATCATTTTGGTACCTTCCCAGGGACTAATATTAATGGTGCTCTCCAGACTGGTGCAAAGCTGCTAAATGATTACATTGCTCAGAACGACATCGATGCCAGGACCGTCTCTCTGATCATCTTCCTCACGGACGGGAGGCCCACTGTGGGGGAAACACAGTCGTCCAAAATCCTCAGCAACACCAAGGATGCCATTCGTGATAAATTTTGCCTCTTCACCATTGGCATTGGCAATGATGTAGACCAGAAGCTGCTGGAGAGGATGGCACTGGAGAACTGCGGCATGACGAGGCATTTCCAGGAGGATGAGGACGCAGCCAGCCACCTCAAAGGGTTTGTTCTGCTTTTTCTGTGCTTGTATCTGCGTCGGGTCGCCTGGGCAGGGGTTTTGGGAAGGAAAATCCTCTAGGGAGATATCGCAAGAGATGTGAGTTTCTCTGAGGCTCAACTCTGGTTGAGAGAGGCAGAGTATGCTAAGATACTGAGGATGCCTACCCAGAAATTGTCTCCTGGTGGTTATGTGTGAACAAGAGTGTCTTCATTTAAATCGGATTTTGTAGATCCATTTGCCACTCCACCCATGTCATTTGCTTCTCAGAACGTGCATTTTTGGGTAGCAAGTGGCTTTCCCTGGCAAATGAAGTATGTGCTGATTGTTTGGGCTGCAGGACCCCAGCACTGCAAGTACTTGTTCAAACACCTCTATCTGATAAACAGCTCACTGTTTATCAAGCTCAGTGATGGCAAACCCGGTTGGCATCTGGTGCCAAATTTATATAGAAAGGCACAATCACTTCCTGTAGGCCAATTCAAATCACTGTTGGAGGGAAAATCTACGTGGATGACTGTAATTTCTGTTTTTTGTAGTCAGTGGGTTGTATTTTTACACAGATATCTCCTTGCATTGTATTATAAAAGAGACTGTAATTTCTGATTTTTGTAGTCAGTGGGTTGTATTTTTACACAGATATCTCCTTGCATTGTACTATAAAACAGACTGTATCCCTCAATCCACTATTTGCTATACCCCAGGAGTTATTCCACAGAAAATTCTCAGGTTTAATTAACATTTGTATTTTAAAATGCATCAAGGTCTCTGCATCAAAGATTTTTTAAATAAAGCCAACCAATTCAGGCTTTGGGTTTCCTTGGAGAGAGAATAAAACAGAAAGTGTGACTTCCAGACAATCTGTTTGAGCAGATGTGAAAAATAAATGCAGCCTGAACTAAAAAAGGGCTGAGGCCAGTTCATTGTTTACTTACCAAATTAGACGCAAATGACTTGCCAAGAAATGAGGAGTCTGGCATTTAAATGGGAAATATGGCATTCTTGGAGAAGGTTGGGGAGATCCATCAAAAGCACATCACTGCAGGGAAAGCACAGTACTGTAAACTTAGGCCTTGACCCTTTGTGAAGGCTTTCTGGCCCGTCCAGTGCAATGGTAGGTCATGTTAATAAAGCATTATAGGGTTAAACTATCTGGTTCCATGGAATTTCGTTGCTTGCTCTAACAGAAAGTCAGCAATAAGGTAGCAGTAAGTTCTCTTCTGCCAGTCCTCCTGTAGTTAGGATTTCTCCATTCCTTGGAAATGTCCTCATTTGTGGGGGCGTAGTGCAATTTCGTCTTGATTTTTTTCTCCTCTGACCCTCAGAAAACCGTGTTCCTGCCTGTCCCACAGTGACCATCCCAAATTGTATTATCTAGGGCTTTTCAAGTGATACAGAAGCTTTGGTTCAGGTACTCTCCAGCTTTGGGGGGCATCTTGGTCTTACAGTTTCTGGGTCTGGAATACCATGCATAACATGGCTAGAAAACTGTGTGTAACAGCGTCTTTTCAAAGTACATTTTGAAATAACTGGGGTGCTTTCTGTGATCCTGAGAAGCCAAGAATTTACATTTGATGGCCAGGACCTCTTAAGCAAACCTAAGTGGTCACAAATATCTCCTTGCAGAGGTCTTGAATCATAGACTGCCAGACCATGCTGGGATGCTTCTGAACATACTTAGGAGACTGTTTCGATGCCTAAGAAACGCTGAAAACTCAAATGAGGGAGAGAATACTTCAGGCTGAAAGGGACCTCTGGAGGTGATGTAATCCAGCCTTCTGCTCAGAGAAGAGCTAACTTCAAATTTAGGTGAGGTTTTTCAGGGCCTTGTCCACTCAAATTTTGAAAAACCCATCTCTCTGTGCCCAGTTACAGTGGATGCAGTAGTTAAATTTGGAGCCTGGTAGCTCTAACTGCTCCTGAATGTCTTAGGAGCTACATTAGATAGTCTGACTGTATCCTTGGCCATGTATAAGTGCAAGAGTGTGTGCATACACTCGTATGAACAGTACTAACGGTGAGAAATCTGTCTTTGTTTCAGGTTCTATGATGAAATAGGAACACCCCTTCTCTCTGACATCCGTGTTGATTACCCTGAAAACAACGTGGAACAAGTCACCCAGAACTTCTTCCCTAACTACTTCAATGGCTCTGAAATTATAATAGCTGGCAAACTCATCAATCGCACCTCAGATAGTCTCCACGTGGAGGTGACCGCTAGCAACTCTAAGAAATATATCCTCCTCAAAACAGATGTGGCTATTGACCTGCCAAGCAGGAATGACATTAGAGGTGTCCCTGGCCTGGAAGATGGCAAAGGTGATAAAAATTACATTGAGAGGGCATGGAGTTACCTCACCATCAAGGAATTGCTTAACTCCAGGTTGAAGAGTGATGACAATCAGGAAAAAGACTATTTGATGGAGAAAGCCAAGTCAATGGCCCTGACTTACAATTTTGTTACTCCCTTCACCGTTCTGAAGATGAGAGAGGCCGGGCTCCATTCAGAACCTCCTCAAGAGGATTTTATTAGCCCTTCGACTGATGGCATTGGTGAGAAGTTGCAGAGCTTGCAGGGACACAAGGCACCACCAGGTACGAGGGAAAAATAACTGTGTACTGGTAAGAAATCTTTTTGCATAGGTAATGTCTCATGGCTGACTTTGGCAACAGGGATGATCTAGCCCATGAACTGAGGGGTGATAAACAGAAAGCTGACATCATATTGATTTTGCTCATTGGGGGGTGGGTGACCTTGAGCAAAACTTTCAGGTACCTGACTCACCCCCTGGAAGCACTTACTGCTCTGTAAAACTATTGAAGAAAAATTGATATTCTAAATGAAGCCTAAGATGCAGGAATATGTCCTATAATCTTGCTGAATAATATTTTGGGAATCTTATTATACTACGGCCCTTTCTGCTGCTCAATAAGTAATTGTAACAGCCTTCCTTCCCCACGTCTAGGTATACACAGACAGCAAGATAAACAAAGAATTAAAATCTCCAAAACTTCAGGTCAGTGTCTGTTTTCATGCCTTTAATAATCCAAAATAATAATGGTTGATTTATGGAAACCTCAGTGGTATAACTGTCCCGATGGATTGGCCAAAATCCTATTTACTAGACCTGCAGAGTAGGGAGGAAAATGAAAACAAAACCAAAATAAAGAGAGGATCAGTAATGAAAAGAGGTGTGAGAAAACATAGCAAGGCAGATGATCTACAACAATTAATCCTCATGTTTGAGACTTCTGTAGATTACGGGAGAACAGGAAGCACATTCTTTCTGTACTAGAACTAGTCAAAAAACATTTTATAAAAGTAAAAAGTATTGTCGAAGGAAAAAAGAAAAAAAAAAGAAAATTCGATAGTGCTTTCCTATTTCCCTGTTGGTTCTGCACCTCTACTTAACATCCTTTTCATACATTAAACACTGCAGAATAAGCCCAGATCCAGCATTTAGACTTGAATTTCACTGGATAAGGTCAAATTCACCTTACAAACTACGGTTTTGGCTGGTCTTCTTATTAATAACAAAAATCTGGTAGTTGATGATAGGTCAAGGATTGTTGAAAAATGAAAGTCGTGGGATTATTTAAAATCTGCTGTTGACTGCTCCAATCTGATACCGAGGACTAGGAAGGTTCAGCATGAGGTGTGCCTATGGTTAGAGTTTTTGTGTGCTGTGGGGGATGTAGCCTCCCAACAGAGTATGGAGGAGTATAAAACACCTGCATGACAATTCCCATAAATCACTGAAATGATATTCCAGGAAGAAAATACCCTGATTTTCACTTGGACTGCCTCAGGTTTTGAGCTTTCATTGAAAACCCAACCTCTTCTGTGAGAAAAACAAAACAAAATAAGATAATCTTTGTGAAAAACAACGCAAAACATGGCATTTCCTGTCAAACTTCATCCGACCCTCTGAAAAAAACAAACCAGGAAGTCTTAGAAAAAACAGGGACAAATAAATTTTGAAAAGCTGTTTTGTTACATTCTTGGAACACTGCAGTTTTGTGTAACTCTCTCACGTTTGTCTCCTCTTTCCATGCCTTCTCAGCGGATGGAGACCCTCACTTTGTCATTGATTTTCCTTCCAGCAAGTTCTCCGTCTGCTTCAATATTGATGGAGAACCAGGGGACATTCTTCGTCTGGTCTCTGATCACAAGGAATCTGGTGAGCAGTCAAGCAAAGCAGTTGCTTGTGGAGGAAAGCTGAAGTGCAAGGCCAGCTCTCTAGCTATAAGACTGAGTACCAATGTGCTTCAAAGGCAAGAAAGTGGCAGGAAATTAGGGTTGATTTTCTGGCCAGGCAATGGAAAATTGGTGCACACCACTTTTCCAGCTCTAATAACCTGGATTAGAAGGAGAGTTAGACTGTTCACTTGCACTTACTGACCTCCAACTTTATCATAGCTTATGGGTAAATTCCACAGCGAGCCTAAGCAAGGAGGAGGCCTGGCCACCGTTACATACACAATTCATCTACAGAAGTCTTTGTCAACAGATTAGACCTAACCACAGAGGGAACTGGCCTGTATGTGTATGTGAACTTTTCCTAGTTCAGGTCTTCATTGACTGGAATCAAGGGAGCAGCAACTACATCTAAACAGCCAAAAGACCCCCTTGAGTCCATGAGGACCATATTGCGCCCCTTCAGTCCAGCTAGATTGGAGACCTCAGCTCCTGATGACCCAGAATGGTCTAGGGGTTGCACTTGACCAGTGCTAGAACAGCCACAGCTGAACGAACAGCCACAGGCATTTTTGCATACTGCATGTAGTGTTTGCATAAACCATGCAGCCACCTCTGTGCTGAGAGATTACACAGGGGCTTCAGCTTTCTGGTGCAGAGACAGTGCGTTTCTTTGATGGTGCAACTTCATCAGCCCTCTAGCTACAAAGTCACAACATGCAAATAAGAGATTGGGACTCACCAAAATTGCTCTGTTATTGGAACCTCACTCTTTACTTACAGAGCTGTTTGCTTCAGGACAGAGCAAAGTATCCAAACAGGCTAACCAACAGTTCTGGGAAAGCCCACACGATTCAGGATCTGCTTTGCCCAAGCCAGTCTGATCCCCAGGGGCCCAAACTGTGGTCTGATCTGATCTGGAATTCTAAGCAGGGCAGCTAATAAGCGGATTATGTCCTCAGCAGGGAAATGGTGGGAGGAAGGGGTGTCAAAACCAGAGACAATACACAGACTTGTTTTACAAAGAAGATAAACAACCCCACAATAAAGTTATAAGAATTCTGTTCTGTGTGGCAGTGCTCTCGCCTCCATATTTCTGTGTTCACACCTGCCTTAGTAAATAAGGTCCAGCTTTTGGCAATGTTTCCCTTAAACATCTTTCACAGACTGTGTTTGTGCTACAGCCTCAGTGATTCTGTGGCTCAAATGTGGAATAAGCTTGAGAAAAATAGACTCTGTAGCACTAGCAAGCTGAACCTATGAAGACAGAAACAAGAGATTTCCTCAGCAACGACGGGATATGGAGATATTTCATCCCAGTGTTGATGGCTTGGGTCTAGCTTTGGTTAGCCACAAGCCTCCTCCTTTATTGTTACTGTCTAGTAGCTGTACAGAGACCTGTGTGAAGTAAGACACTGTCTTAAGGACAGGAAGTAATGAAAATCATTAAAATGATTTGGAATCTTAGTGTGGACATCTAGGTTTCAGCTGATTCGGTGTGATCTGCACCTTAGACTACTCAAAAGTGGTTCTTTTGGGGTAAAACTGAGGAAAGCTGGAAGAGCAGCACTGGCGAAGCTGAAAATAACCCAATGGAAGTGCAGGGTTCAGGGTCCTAAACTGCAGTGATACAGAGAGAACTGGATTTCTTACACTGCCACCTGAGGAGGTTTAGCACTGCACTACAGGTCCTGCTTAGTCTTTAGCATGTTGGCCAAAGCAGTACCCCTGCCTCGTTCTCTTCTTAGGAGTCAGGTGAAGGGGGACATCAAACTCCAACTGGCTACTACCTGAGATACTCTGAGACAGCAGCATTCAGGTACACCCAGGTCCTCTTCCTAGAAGTTCAGTCCCTATGCCAGTTGGTGATATGAGGAAAAGCAGGCCTGCCAGAAGCTTTTCTTAGTCCTCCAAGATCTGGTATGTCTGCCCAGGTTTGAGTTATGCATCAACAAATAGGTGGCTGAGGTAAATCATGCCACGGTTTGTCGACCTATAGCAGTCAGGAAGATAAATATTTGCCTTACGTGGCTCAAAGCCCCCCCAACATCATTGTCGTGATGATAGGTAGGCCTAAGGTTGGATGGAGCTTAGGAAGTGGCTGTGCTGAGGAGCAGCTGATCCTCTCCTATAGCACTGTGTACACAATGTTAGGAGTAATGGGGCTGGGGGCACCTGTCTCCAGGGAAGGCCGGTATTTCGGAGCTTGGGCAAATTTACATGCTCTGTATAAGGTAATCAGTTTATAACGGACTGGCCATACTGCTTTGAATAGTGGTAGGTGAAATAATCAAGCATGAGGTGGTGAATCTGCATGTCTTCAGTTGCAAGGCTCATATATTTGAGACAATTCTTGGTTCCAGATTTCATTTATTGGTTATTTTCCTGCAAGGTGTAACTGTGAATGGGAAACTAATCGGAGCTCCTGCACCGCCCAATGGCCACAAGAAGCATCGGACTTACTTCAGCACCATCACCATCCTCAGCAATAAGCCAGAGAGATCTTACCTAGAGATCACACCCAAAAGAATCATACTGGATGATGGGGAAAGACTTCTTCTGTCCTGTGATCGGAGTGCTGTTGTGCGGAGCAGCAGCCTCGAGGTGTCCATCTCTGCCAATTCCAACATCACTGTGACCATACGAGACACAATCAGCTTTGTCATCCTCATCCACCATTACAAGAAGCCAGCCTCGTATCAGAGGGATCACCTGGGGTTCTACATCTCCAACAGTAAAGGCCTCTCTTCCGACTCACACGGGCTATTGGGTAGGTAACAGGTTCTCAGATTCAGAGCTGTAAGCCAGAGAAAAATGATCCTTCCAAACAGTTTTAAAGGGCAGAGACAGGAGGTAATGAACAAGGCAGGTGGGGATTAAGTTCTCAGGTGAGACTTTTACTTCCACTCCCAAACAACTTCTCTATTTTTAGCATCTCCAACTCCTCTCCCATTTTTTTCTGTATGAGCTATCTCCCACTATCCTAGCTATGTGGCTGTACCTGTTTTTCACATTTCCACTCTTTTTATGATTGTTCAATACAGTTGTCATTAGAATACACATGCTTGATGATCCCAATACAGAGACAAACCCCAAATGTTGCACAAGAACCCTGAATAAGGCACCAATAAGAGATTCTCTAACTGTAGTCCTAGTTCAGAATAGCCCAGCTGCTAATGTGCTGTCAGGGACACAGCAAAGTAGGGTCTGATTCTAGGCAGAGAAGACAGTCAACTGAGGACTTGGAGATTCTGAAAGAGAGCTCTAGTCACACACGTAGCACATTGCCAGAGATCATTGGTTTAGCCTTCAAGTACTGCACTTGCACATGTCCAGAGGGTCTGTTTTCGCAGGACTGAGCTGTTTACACCTGAGCCTGAGACTGATTGGTTGAGACCAAGAAACATTAGTACATTTTGTGGCTTCTTTCTTTCAAACATGAAGTGAAAGAAGAGCCTCCACGTTTTTAGAGTAATTAGGCTTTAGTAAGGCTCAGAGAACATCTAGATGGTTGGGTTCTTTCAGCCAATGGGAAGTAGTGATGTTTATGGCCATGTACAGGTGCAGAACTCTAAGACTGAAGCCATGGTTTCTGTGACATTCAGGTACCCCTAGGCTAAGCAGGAAATGATCCTTCAGAAGTGGAGTTTTGAATTCAGGCTGCTCACATGTGCAAACCTCTAAATCCACAGTTAGGTTTGGCTGAAAAGAGCTTGCCCCCAAGAAGACAAGGGAAGAGAATTTGGAGATTCAAGCCTGGATCATCTTTCTGCTTGCTGATGGGCTTTGTATGGGTTATATTACCCTCTAGTACCCACGGCCCACAGAAGGAATCTTGCTACTAGCAGCTCAAAAAGCTCTTTAGCTCAGCCAATGTATCTTGATGAGTGAAAAAAGAAATAGTATTTTATTCTAATCTGTATCTCTGTTTGTGAGATTTAGAAAAGAATTGCAGGACCTAGATTCATCCTACTATTACAGAGAAGCCCTTTACAACTCCATATGCTAAGAATCCTTAAAATATGGCCTATTAAAAAACAACAACAAATCAACAACTTATAAACAGCCACAAACCAGCTAGTCATGGACTCTATTTTATCTTACCTTACAGGTCAGTTCTTGAACCATGAAGTTAAACTTCTTCAGGAATCTCTAAACACAAGTCTTCAGCAGGTTGGTCAGAATCAAACCGAAGCATTAAAGCCAAACCCTACGAATACCCTGAAAGTGAAGGGAAGGCTTGTTCCTGTTGTGTGGAAGCAGCGGAGGATCTACAACGGCCAGCAGGAAGTTGACTGCTGGTTTGCCAAAAACAATGCGGACAAACTGATCGATGGGAGCTATAAAGACTATTTGGCTTCTCATCCTTTCGACACAGGGACCAGCTTTGGGACAATTAACAATGTTTAAGACCGATCATAGCAATGCATTGCAGCAGCATGTGTGACAGCGGTTCCCTTCTGAAGCCTCTAGAGCTAGGCAAATTATGAATATTTCTTTACTTTTTGGTGCCAAAGAAACCAAGGCTTTTTGCCCTTGGAAATCAGCTGTCTCTCTTTCATGCTAGATGAACATTGTTGATCAAATTCCTGAAGACAAGGAGGTGTGTGGGGGGGAAGAGTTGAGGACATGGTTAAAGGCGTGATCGGTGCTCTCCCAGTGGGAAGGGAGGGAGAAATGGTCCAGCACACATATCAAACTGGCCTTAAAATAAACCCATGCAGGGATCTGTGCAATACCCCCCAGGGACTGGTGAGTCACCCAGTGAGAAGCACAGGTCATACAGCACAGTGCCTATCTAGAGAGACAACCTTGGGTGATATGCTTTGTAAAGAAGTGATTTGGAGCACCTGCTCCAACCGTGGTCCCTGGGGAAAGAAAAGAGCAAGAGGAGAGGTGGGTGGATATTCATCTGCAGTCACCCATTAGCATCAAAGAGGTAACAAAGAAATCAGAACCTTAAATCAACAGGTGACAAGTGGGTATTGTTTTCTTGATTATTGGGATGGGGGTCTGGATTTGCCACTAAGCATGAGGTTCCCTGAACCACCACAGACCATGAAGATAGTGGTGAAAACCTTCATGTGGTTTATTGCTGTCTCAGTGCGCAGGCTGCACACTTAAAAAGTGCCTCCAGTCTTCAGCAGCGACAGGAGTGGTGCAGGCTCCCATTCCATGAAGCATCTCATTTAAATAACGTTGCAGGTTTAGTGATTTCCTGAGTCTTGACTCCCTCAGAGAGAAAAAACGTTCCACCATGAGCTTCCAACAGACCTGCCATCTCCTTGGGCAGAGCATCATTTCTGCGTAGCAGAGATTTAAATTCTCTAAAGGATGATGAGCCAGCACCCGCAATAGCTTATGAACCTACAAAGCAGACCAGACATTTCTAGCTGCTTTTGTAATCGGGGGGGGGGAGTCTTTATTTACTCCAAATTGCCAAAAAAATTTTCATCCCCATTTCCCCTGGCTCCATCGCCTTCCTTACACTGCAGGAATTTGTACGCAGCAGGAATTTGGCAGCAGGAGGTTTCAGAAGGGTTCGCCAGCCACCCCCACTGCAGGTGGTGCTGCTCTGCAAAGAAACCTCCAAACCCAAACTGCAAGGCTGCGGTCTATTTTAAAGTGAGACATCACTGAATAATGCTATAGATCAGCCACAAGAGAGTTTGCTTAGTAGACAACTTGGCCAAAAAGGAGTTTGACAACCACAAACACATTTACATGTCAAGGCCAAATTGAGCTCATGTATACTCTCCCTTTCCAGAACTGAAAGGAAGGAGGGAGAGCGCGGAAGCATCTCCAGGAGCTAAATGATATCCATGTGTTTGGAGAAAAACAAGAGTTGCCAGAGACCTAGAGAAATAGGTTCAATCTTGACTGATTTTTTTGCATGTTTAACAACTAAATCAGATTGTTGCTGTAGGAACTCCAGCTGCTGGGGGGTGGGGTGGTGATTTTCCAGTTGCTTGATCATCTAGTTAGTCCTGCTAGCACTGTGGCAGCAGAGCAGGTAGCAAGCATGGTTGCTTATTCACACCATGTGCTGTGGGGAAGAGGGAAACAGCCCAAAGCAACCAGCTAAATTTAATTGCACTGTGGAAGATCCTTACAGAGAGCTCAGTGAGTGCCAAACTCATGCCAAGGCTCATGCTTTGGAGCAAAACGTACAGAAAAAAACTACTGCTATCTTGAGAAATAGCTCTCCTGCAAGAGAGAACTGAAGGCAAGACCTTCATCATAGTCCTGATTGTACAATAACCAAAGGGGTTAATGCTCTGGAGCGCGCTCACAGGCCAGAGATGAGATGAGGAAAAGCATCTGTGAAGTTGACTTCTCCACCCCCGAAGACAGTGGTAAGATGATCCAGCCCATTTCTTAATAGCCTCCCATTTCACTAGCACAGGGTGAATGGGATAATGGCAGTGAACTACTAGACAGCCCAAGGTTCAGCAGCTTTCTTCATGCTGTCCCTACGGAAAAGGGATTTCTTTGAAAGCTTCACTCTCCTCCCACATTTTGCTGTTCAAATGTATCGCTAAGGGGAGCGATTGGCTTAGGCTCTCCTCTGGTCTCATCTCTCCTGAATATAGATACGTGTATATATATATGCACACACACACACATATTGCTAATGCTTCAGGTGCATCATTACGCCTCTTCCTCCTCCTCCAGCCACGGAAACATATTTCTTTCAGGGCCTGAAAAGAACAATGATCAAGTCCATCTTCCCAGCCATGTGAAGCACCTGGAGCACTATACTCAAGTTCTCGTTAAGGCTCCAGTTATCCATTTCACAATAAATATTTTACAGCGAACACTGCAGTGAAGCTTTCATTCGACAAAGATAAAACAAGCTTTGAAGCTAAGGTTATGTATGTTTTATGCCACTGGACAAGCTCATATTACCAGATGGCTGAAAGAACCCCTTATGAGATAACAATAGGTTGGGAACCAAAGTAATTTCAGCAGAAAATTAAAGGTTAGTGACGTTCTTCAGCCTCTATACATTTGGTAGGAAGCAAGAAGTGTGTTATATGAACAGACCCTAGGGGTCTACGCCCACATTAAACCGCAAGTTTAATCACATAAAGAAGACTCATCCAGCCTTTAAATACAGTAGCATAGGACATAGGAAATCAGAGTTTGTGCTCCTGCTGCCCCAAGAACAGTAAGAGCAAAGGCAAGTCACAGACCAAAAACTTCAGCTTTCCCCATCTATGAAGGGGGCATCACACCACTTCCCTCTCTCTGGAGGAGAATGTGTCCAGGCTGGTCCTCACAGTCCTCTGCCGTAGCACAGAGAACTCCCAGGCACTGCACACACAGGCACACATTTGTCCTCATCTCTAAGAACATCACGGAGCCCTTATTTTTGCAGTGATACGGTTAAAGGTTGCAAGCTGCTCAGACGGCTCAGGAATGATGGCTGAGCAATCACTTTGGAGTGCAATGGGAACAATCGCACACCTCCATTTCAGACAAGGGAACAGGACTCCTGAATTTGGGGTTGTTGAAACAGCACTGGCAACGCAATGCTCGAGCGGGACAACCTCCTCCCACATCACACTTGCCCTGCTATTGCCTACTCTGAGATTTCTCAGACAGCCTCAACTAAGGGCTAAGATGAAGACCACATCACCCACCTTCCATTTCAGGACAAGGACTTTGCTGTGGCTGAATTCACACTCTTCACATACTGCAGCATTGCACTACGCAGCCCTGTAGCAAGAACAAAACCCAAATTACCAGCACACCTCAAAATAAGGAGTAAGTTTCCAATAGGGCAGCTGTTTTAATCTGTTTTCAGTCAAGACCTTAAACAGCCCAGGAGTTATTCCAGCCCTTACCAGCGCAGGACTCTGCAAGACAAGCAAAAGTTGCATTGTAAAACTGATTTCACTAACCAATATAAATGATCTATTCAGAGAGCTGTGTGCCATGTTTTCCAAAAGCCATTTGACATGCCAGCACAAGTAGGATTTTCACCCCTCATTTAAGTAAAAAAAGAAACAAAAAGGGACTTAATTTCCAGAAATACAGTACAAGGCTGCACAGCTGCAAGTATAGCCAGGCACAACTAGTTCACTAAGGGGTATGCAAGTCTGAGTTGCATCTGATGCTTCTAAACTACTTTGAAGCTAGGAAAAACAAACCCAGAAAACCCCACAAAACCAAAACATCTTCACGCACTCTCAGCTCCGCTTTTAAAAGTCAAAAGCTGTCCAAGTTCAAAAATCCAAATCCTTTGTTTTCTACTCCCTAATAAGGAGTGTTTTCTTGGGAAAATACAAGGGAGGGAGGGAAAAGAAAAGATAATTCCTGCCCAACACTTCTGGGGACCGTCTTGCAATAAGCAAAGCCCATCTATGGCTCAACCGGGTCTATCGGTTCAGTACATCCTGGATCAGAACGTGCCCTGAGGACTATCCACCATTTGGACATCCCAGCTGTGCGTCTGCACCCAGTCTGGGAGTGCTCTACGCAGCTGCTCTGAGCTCTCTCTTTCTCTCCCCAGGAGAGATGCAAAGTGTTTTGCATTTTTGTGTGTTTATAGATGAATACACTACATCAACAAGAGAGCAAGGGCAAAGCACCTCACACTTGGAGCCAGGATCCAGGGGTCTTCTCCTACAGCAGTCCTACTTGAGGCCATTCCCTTACACCCAGAACATCAGGGCTAGTTAACAGGGCTCCAGTTGACTTCAGATCTAGTTTTTGAATCAGGTCCTGCAGAGATTTTATATGTTTATTTTAAACTAGGTAAAAAGGAAAGTAGTCAGCTTCTAGTTCCCGGTAAACACTCACTGATAAGGTGGTAACTGGGATCGATCTCCGAGTCTGCTCCAGTCTGGAGTCAGCACAGGCTGATGCTGCAGCATCAGGTCTTTGCACTGAAGTGGCTCATACAACCCATTTACAGAAACCGAGCACTGTGGCTCGGCTCTTCTGCTGTGGGCTTACTAGGACAGTCCTGCTACAGAAAGGCAACCTGCCCTGTGAGGAACTGGCCAGGAAAGATCTCAACAGATCCCCTTCACAACGTTTGGGTCTTGCAAAACATTAAGCACATGGAAGCATTTCAATTATGAAGCCATTTTAGGTCAAATATTTATTGCATTCCTTATAAAACAGTAAAAAGCATCAGATCCGTTAAGACAATCTTCCCAATTCAAGACATTTAAATACATATTGAAAATCAATTCTTTTGAGTATTGTGCATATATAAAAGTGTCATATTTCAGGTAGCACAGGATAGATCTATTTTTCCTTTCACCCCCCATAAAAAAAAAAAAAGCAGACAATCTTTTGGTTTCAGTCTCTAGCCCTGACAAAGAGTTACACCCAGGGGCCAGCCAGGGGAAGTACATACCCACACCCCAACCTCACCGTGCCTGCCTGTGTACAGGTTAGGGTCAGGCAGCTAAAGCAGATACTGCTCAAGCTGTACAGGAGGCACAAACACCATCCCAACTGCAGAAAATGATGCAGGCAAAAGGATCTCCGCAGATCCATAGGGATCAACTGGCATTCCCCATCCTGCCCTTCCTCGGCCAGCTCAAGGATCACAGCACTGCATCCCTTCCTCCACCTCCTGTGTCTCAGTGCTGTCAGATGACCACTTGATAGCTGGGCTGCTTCATCTTCTGGTTCATTCCCTGGAGTCCCGAAATATCCTGGTCGCTTTCAGACTGATCAAAATCTGTTTCTGGAGAGAGTAACACCTAGAAAGGAGAACAGACAGATGCTGATGGAATGAAAGCTCTCAGCTCTTCTTGATACTGCTTGCTGAAGGGGACAAGCACCCCTACAGGGGATCTGTTGCAAGATCTAATCCTTTCCGGAAGATGGGAAAGGTCTCAAGGTCACCTTGACTATCTCCCCAACAACAGCCAGAGAGCTTTGGGCACAGACACCATGGTGATCTGGTGTTCCACCATCCCACCCTCACCTCCCCATCTAAGAACAGAACAGGCAGCTAAAAGCTCTGTTCACCATGGGACAGGACTTGCACATAGACATGCATAATTGGGCCAGGCTGCAGCCTCAGTGGAGACGTACAAAAATTAGGCCACACATTTTGCAAACAGCTGTAGCAAATGTAGACCTTTTCCCAGGCCCCCAGCTGCTTGCTATCTCCAGAGCTCAGCCAGGAGAGCAAGTGGAGCTACAGAGTCAGCTTCAACCATGGCCAGCAAGCTCAGGAGTGGTGTCCTAGCCTGGTAGCATCTTATTTCTCCCTGGCACAGCAGCTCCTGGCTCAGCCCAAATTGTGGGAGCCAAAGTAGAGGACTGACCCCCTCTCACTGGTGCCTCTCCAGGTAAGACAGCCCGGAGCTTTGCTGCATGATCAAAAGGCTGCCCATTGCCTCCAGGAACACCTACGCTCTCAGTAGCTAACTTCAGACTTGAAGCTACCAACAGGCTGTTTTGAGCTAACTGGCTGCCACCGGCCTGGAGCGTTTGCACGATGCAGACAGAGCCACGCGTGGGAGATCCTCCAGCCACATCATCTGGAAGAGGAAAAAGGCCGGATTTTACTTGGGCAACGGCTGCACTGACTGCAGAAGAGCTGAGACCCAATGCCAGCCAGCAGGCTGGATGCATCAGCAGTTTGCATGGGTAATATTCATAGCTTGTCAGATTGCTTGGTGAACCCCATCCTACCCCTTTTTCTTACCTCAAAACCCCAGCTTTGGGCAAGAGAAGCCCTGCTGTCATCACCTCTGACAGTAGCTACCTCTAGGGATGGCTGAAGTGCAGTCAACCCTCGTGCTACAGCTTGTGCCATGCCCAGCAGTACTCAGGAGCCCAGTCAAATCATGGGATTTCTGGTAAACACTAGTCACCCACATCAGAAGCCTGGCCAGGTCCTTGGCACCTCAGCACCCAACTCTACAGAGGGCTACAAGCCTAAAAGCAGTCAAGGACCTCCAGTTTTATTTCCCTAGATGAGCAACACCAACAACCCTTTCCCGCTCCTCCATTCACCCATCACAGAACCCAAAAAGCGTCATTAGTTCATGGCTGATGCAGGGACAAGGGCCAGGGACCACAACCACGCCCACAAACACAGCTTCCTCCATCAAGGCAGTGTAGACATCCCACCCAAGCCTCAGCCCCATCTGACCCCACTTTGCTCCAAAGACTGGACCAATGTTCTATGAAGCTTCCCTCTGCATGACCCACAGCGACAGCCTTCCAGCTCAAAGGCAGAAGTCAAGGGAGGGTGTGTGGGCTTTCAGCGCAGTGCATTCACACGAGGAGCATCCCCAACAGCTCAACCGGGAGCCCAGTATTCCTTGGGCAAAACCAGGAGCACGGGGGAAATTAGACTTATCTGTGTCTATCTCCGTGCACAGTTGTGAATTAACGTGCCCTCCGCTCGTTCATGCTTAGGGAGCACCACAGGGCCAGTCACCACAGCAACAAAACAGGAAAAACAAACTCTGATGAATCAATGACTTCAAAGGAGCAGAAGAGCCGCAGGGGAAGGTTTCCTCCCCACCCTCACGCACACTCCAGCCCCTCCATCTGATGTTTTTGTCTTCACAGCAGCACGTCAAACACTCAAAGGATAGCAGTAGATCAGATTAAGCTCTCTTGTGTCCCCTCCAGCATTGGTCTCAAGGAATTTTTTTTTGGTTCAAGACACGCACTGGAAAATTTCCATCTCTTCCAAGCGAAGACTTCTTCCGTTTATCATATTGATATTGTGATGCTGTTGAACCATGAACAAATGGGCGGGTAATTAGTCACACACAGCATTATAAACTCACTGAACTCTGACAGGCCGCAACAGGCTAGTTTTGGGGCCTAATGAACTGGTAATTTTGGTGGGTTTCAGCTGCAAACTCAAATCCCCTTGCAGCCAAGCATGGATGACAGAGCAGGCATTGAGCATTGCGCATCCAGACCCATTCAGGCTGCTACCTGCCCACCACACAGCTCACACAAAGCTGCTCGAGACAACAGTCCCTAGCAACCTTTCCACAATTCCCTGGGGAGCTTCTTCACAAGACAGCACCTCATTGCTATGACAGTTCACGGGACATACCCTCAGATAGGGTTTTCAAGCCAAACTCCAGTTTGGGAGATTTCAGCACAACTTGGACAAGGCACTTCCCCTGCGGATGCATCCAGGTCAGGATCACAGCAGGTCGGTGGCACAGCTGGGAATGAACCACAGTTTCCCAGTCCCAGGACAATGTGCTACTGTCTCACTCGGCAGTCCTCAAATACTTCATGCATTCCTCCCCACACCAGGAGGCCAGCAGCCTGCAAAACAACATGAGTCACGCTACTGAAACAGGGCTGCCCGTGCGCTCTGCCAACCTCTCCTGTCGGGGGGAAGAGGCTGCCTCCTGCTCTGGTACTCCATCCAAGCAGACCCTTCAGATAACTAAGTTCTCATCTGCCACTTAGATGGCTATGACACAAGTTGTCAAACAAAGAACTTCTGGGGACATTTCCCTGCTACCCATGGAAACCTGTTTGCATAAAGCTCCACCAGTCTGGTCTAGAGGTAGGAACCATCCCACCATCCTCCTGCATCTGAGCTTAGATAGGTTCCCATGAGTCAGTAGGGCTGGCAGGCGGGAGAACCTCCTTCCAGAGGTACCTCTATGCCCACCTTCATTTAGCTTCTCTGTAAGGACCAGGCATGTTAGTTCACTTTTAAGCTATTTAAAAATCAGTTCAGTTAAGCAATGAGCAAATCAAACTCGCTCGTGAAGTATTCTTCAATACTTAAAAACAAGCAGAGGTATTGGCATTCACCAGCTTCTTCAGTCTGGGGATTTGCCAAAAGTCACAGCTCCTGTGAGGGGAATTGGGATAAGGTGCTGAACTCCATGCTGACCAAAGGCAGACCCCGTGTAGTGTATTAGCTTTCCTCCCAACCTTAAACTAGCCTCCAGTTTCTAATGGTTCTCTCAAGTACCACTGTTATTAGACCAAATTTTGCTTTAAGGCTCCTGTCTGGAAATGTAAGCCTTCAGAAAACGAGCAAAAACTCACATACCACCCTTGGGGAAAAACTAGAAACAAGTTCAAAATAAGATCAAATAAAACACTATTAAAACTGAGTTGTTTTCCTGAGTGGAGGAAACAAAGAAATCACTGATAAGATCTGAAGTTTATTGGCTCTTGCAAGGGCAAGGGAAAAGAAACTCAGGTCAAGGGCAGGACGCATACACAGCAGAAATAGGGGCCATGCAGATGAATGCATTTCCCCAGCCTGACGAGCACTGGATTCAGACTGGCACTCAGATCTCTTTCCATCCCATGAGAAGGAAAAAACCAACCAAACAAAAAACTGTGTGAAGACCAAGGCACAAGTCTGAAACAACAAAAAGCTTTAAGACTGACTTGGAAGGAACAGTGAAATTCTTCCAGCCATAAGAGTAGGTTTGTCCCTTTCAGGGTTTCTGCGTAAAAGAGTTCAGCGTTTGCTCCATTATAAGCAAGAGACCATCATCACATCTGTGGCTCACCAGAAGAGCATTAAAACCCACAAGAGGGGGTCAGTTCTTTGGTCTATACTGCAGCCACGGAGTCAGTAAGTGACATCAGTGGCAGAATTCCTGGTTGCTGGGTTTATTCTTGCTACCCAGCTGGTCTACCAAGCCAAGAACGAAGCTGAGTTTTCCTGCTGTCCCTAGAGAAAATACTGAGTGGGAATTTTGAACAGGTTAACTTCAGCCCCTTCTTTCCATTCTCCTTCCTCTCTCCCCCTCCTTTTCCAAACACAGACTGCTAGTTCAAGTGAAAATAATGACACTTTCTATTGGCAAGATAGGCAGAGGGTTGAAATTCAAGAAGGCAGCATGATGGGGAGCTGTTGGCGCCTGCTGCTAGACAGCCCTGATAAACCCTGATAAACAGTGGGACACATTAGCCTCAGCCAGCTCTGCCCTGTACAGATGCTTCTCAGCTCCCCCCTCCTTCCTCTTCCGTTAGGCAGCAAGGAGGGAAGAAAGTCCCCCACTTGAACAGACTAGCAGCGACAAGACCAGCAAACCCTCATTTTCTGTTTTTGAGCTTAAATTCCAGCCAGTCCAGCTGTAAGGCCCAGCCAGCCAACATGATCTTTAATTTATAGCCTAAAAAGTTGACACACGAAGCAGCAGCCTATATGTCAATCACATAAGTTGATTGAGGCCCAGTGCCAAGAAGCAGAATTGGAAAAGCAGGTCACCCACTTCTGTATTTCTTCGTTATCTTCCTTCTCTGCCCAAATTATTTGTTGGGCCAGAAGCACAGGAACATGCCTGAGCAGAAAGGATGCAGTCCCCGTAGACTGCTCCAGGTACAAACTGGTCTCCTTGGCAGCTCCAGTGCAGCGATGGATCAGAGGGTTTCAGGGTGGAGAGATGACCTGCATGTTTAAGGTCTCAGCAGAAATTTGTCTGAGAAAAGGAGCCAAGTACCTGGAAGATGGGAGAAGCCTTTGACAGCAGGAGTCAGACTGTGGGAGTTGTTTCTGTCACTTGAAACAACCTGTCCAGGTTGAGCTACCAGAAGAGTCTTTACTATCTTCTGCCGATTAACAGGTATCTTCCCTTGAGATTGTCCAAAACTGAGCTAGAGGCCCCAAAAATCTTGCCCCCACCTTCAGTAGAGTAAGGCAGAGGGCCAGCTCCTTTTCCATGGAGGACCAGTAACTGCGACACCACCTGTGTATCCACAGCAGCCACCGTCTATGGGATCAGATGCTGCCAGTTTAGGTTCAGAAGGCTGAAAAGAAGGTTGGCGTCTCAACTAGAGATGTTGCCTCTTCACATTTGCTTCTGAGTTGGTCTAATTTTAACTGATCTTAAACCTTCAGGAACACACCAGCCCATCCAGTCAGTAAAGCAGATCTTCACCACTAGCTCGACGTTTTGAGCAGACCTCCAACCTAGCTCTTCTAAGGAAGTACCACTCTTGAACATCAGTCACCACCAAGAAGCCAGGACTGTGCCATAACCAGGAACAATTTCATGCCCAGAGCCAATCCACCTTCACATTCTAGGTATGAGTTCTCAGCTTCAATGCACAACCATCAAGACATGCTGGTCCTGCCCAGCTCAGGCCTCTCTTCCATCCTCTCTCCAAAACAATAACGATTTCTCGAAGATGCCCTCACCACACATACGCCACTCAGGAAACTCCCTGGGGCACAACTGTTTGCATGTTTCTAGTGACCTCGCCAACCTGCAACTGTTTATCTGGAGGCAGGGCCAGGAGGAGTGACTCACTTGTCTCAACAGCTGCTCACGTCTGCCTGGCCTTCCTGTCAGAGGCAGGATTCCTCTGACACTGTGTCCCCACAAGTGGTGGCCACTTCCCCACTGCACCTTTGAGCCGTGGAAGGAAGCCATGGTTGCTGCGCAGACTGCCAAGCACACCGTTAAACACTGTCACCTCCATGTGCATTGCAATGTCACCACTAATTGGCCATCCCACCCATCAGCACAAGAGCCAAGTTATTCTTTATAAAAGAGCTCTCAGAGAGCAAGAGCTATTTCTGTTCATCCTAAATTCCTCGGCAGAAGCTACTCCAGGAGCCAGCCTGCGACTGCCAGAAGCTATCTTATCACAGCTAGTCTCGCCAGCGAACTGCAGGATATCAGCAGTCGTTCACAGAGTGCTTTGAAACAGGGTCTGGGTGCCAGGGAAGGAAGGGAATTAAACCCAGTGACTAGGTTGTGGTGTCTGCCCAAAAGCCAATGAGAAGCAGACACCACCTGCACAGCAAACCATGTGTCATTAATAAGAACAAATCTGATGGGACTGGAGAATTTCCTACTCCCCATAACTTTTAAGTGTCAAGCTCACACTACACAAAATACAGTTTCCTACAGCTAAGAAACCATCATGTGGTTAAAAAAACAACCTAAAACAAATGCTGACAAAAATAGGCCTTGTCCTCTAAAAAGGATGCTACTGATTACAGTGAGGAAAGCAAGATTTTCTAAGCCAAGATTAATTACAATTAAAAATGGCAAAGTTGAGAGAAACTGTGCAGAGGTACCCACCAGTTCAGCCTGCCACTCCAACAAGTCCACACAGCTTACTGCAAAAGCTAGCTCATACCCCACAGGATACTGTCATCATTTCAGGCAATATTTCAACATCACTTCACAGGCTATGATATTCCTCATTGTTAGACAGGACGAGATCCTCCCAGGAAACATCCCTCTGTTGACCTTAGCTGCATGCATGAAAAGTTTATTTGACTTAGCAGGCTCATTACCCACATTCATGAAAGACCCCAGGTCTAAGCAACGTGATGGCATCAACCATGGCACATGGTAAAGCACACCAGCCACACCAAAAGCTTGCCATTTGGTCTCAAAACACTGGACGTCCTGGTCTTACCTGAGATTCCTCAGCCCGCCTAGCACCAGGAGTTTCTATGGATCCATTGATGTCCAGGGTGTCCTTCTGCTTGTATTTCCTCATGATCAAGCTATCCACAACCCAGAACATAATGGCCTTGGGGAGAAAGAACTTACATTAATACATTGCAGACACCAAAGTCATTCAATCACAGCTATTTCTTCTCTTTTTCTTTTCCCTAGATACCCAGCCTTGATCAACCTAATTTAATATCCAAATGAACCCTGCATCAAGTGTGTCCATGGGGGATGGATGAGTCAAATTACTGAGGTCCCTTCTCATATAAAGCCTGTTGATACCATAGCTGCTGAAGACAGAGGAAAAAAAGACTACGATAGGCCAAGGGTTATAAGAAACACTGGAACAGGCCGACCAGGGAAGGGGTTGAATCACCATCCCTGGAGGTATTTAAAAGATGGGTAGACATGGTGGTTAGAGACACGGTTTAGCGGTGGTTTTGGCAGTGTTAGGTTAATGATTGGACTCGATAATCTGAAAGATCCCTTCCAACCTAGACAATTCTCTGATTCTAAGTTTCCACCAGGAAATAGCCATTGAACCAAGCTCCACCCAACATTCATCTGCTCTGTCTGCACTGGTCCCTGGTCAGTTCTTTGAGAACCAGGGTTTGCTTTCAAATAAGCAAACACAACTGGTAGCAGAGGCAGGTAACCCCAACTTTGCCAATGCTGCATCCACTGCAATGCTCATGGTATGAGTTGAAAAGAGTTCAACTCACTTCTTGTCCATAGGGCACCTGAACAGCAACACTTTGTTCTCACTTCCCATCTTAGCAGGAACTGAGCAGCAGGTCAAGGATCAGGGGCACCAGGAAAAAAGCTGAGCTTTCAAGAGGTTTTGCCAAACTAGTTTTGAGAAGAACAGTTTTGGGTAACCCAAACACCTTGCCTTGCTGTAATGCAATTTGAAGTCTAGCCAAATGGCTAGACTGACAAGTTGCCAAAGGTCACCACTGACAAGCCATCCTGTAGGAACTTAAAGGGCTTTGGGGCATCCCCGTGTCTGTAACTTGCTGCTGAGATGCAGCCCTCAACTAACAAGGCCCAGCTTTCTTCAAAGAGCTAAAGAGTCAGCCACCCGGCAGCTTGGACAAGGGAGTGGGAATTACGACCATGTCAGGGTAGTAAAGACAGATTTGTGTATTCGTTGTAAAAAATATATTTGTTTCCACTCCCCTCCACCCTGTCCCAACCACTTCAATTACTCAAGGCTGCCCCAAGCCAGTGTCCGTACACGCTCTCTATTGAGAGGGGACCATGATTTCCAAACCACCCCACCCAGTGCTTGTGGAGGCATCACTTACATTGACTATAAAAGGCACAACAAACATGACCAGGACGAGCTCCAGCTGGGGGCTTGGGATATAACCCAGGAGGATCTGCTGAAGCTGCAGAGAAAGCATTTAGAAGCATTATTTGACCAGCTCTGTTGTGAGACCTCTGCTGCACACTGGCTGCCTTCTTACACCTGCAGTCTCCTATAGCAGCCTTTGCTTTAGCCCAACTCTTAGCAAGATTACCTGGGCTATTCCTTTAGCCCAGCTGCCAAACATATGATTTTGTACGGAGCAAGAAAGAAGTACCACTAGTCTTTCAGTGTAACTACAGATCAAAACAACTGGTGGGATTGTCCTTGGCTCCTTGGAGCGTAGCTGCAAAATGAGGACACCAGGCACGCGCAGTAAGCGTGGAGAGGAATCCAGCAGCATCTCTGGATCTAGCAGCGCGCGTTGCTGAGCAACATGTTCATGTCCAAGTCTGAGGACAGTAGGCTACTGGGTTTGAAGGACAAGCCACTGAATAGGAAAAGATAAGTGCTCCCAGATTGCTGCAAATAACTCTTCAGTCAAGTCACATCAGCCTGTGAGGCACTCTGTGTAAATGCACTCCAAATGGGAGTTGCCCGTTGACTCCCAGAACTGGGTTTTATACCCACCACACCTACCCACCACCAGGTACATGGCTACAAGTGCCACAGGTAATTATTTTTAGTTTTTAAGAGAAACTCGTGATCAACACAATTACCGTTGCATGAAGTACCATACAGAAGGGGAGGGGAAGGACAATATACTACTTGCATAGCTCTTTCCAAATTAATCTCTAAGAGCCCCCTAGTTTAGGTGTGGCATCACAAACCACCAGCAGGAACTGACTTGATAAGATAATGTAAAAATCCTCCAGCAGAACTGAAGTAGCACAGCTGCCAGCCCAGCCCATTTCATCCTTCCAAGGATGGAAAGGAAAATTAAAGCAGCATCTTATTCCACTAGCTTTTGACTAGCAAGAGAATGTACCAAAAGCCAAACTGTTATGAAAGTCATGTTTCCCCAAGCTTAAGCAATAGCTAATTATTACAGAGAGATGTCAACAAGTCATGAGGATTAAAGACCTATGATGATGGGGACGACTAATAAGGCAAAGCTGACAAGAAACAAGCCACAACAGCTGTGGCTAGAAAAATACAGCTCAGGAGCTTACCTTTGTCCAACCAGGGATAAACAGGACAAGGCTAATCACAGTCTTCTCAAAAGCCATTATCAGCAAGTAGAGGATACACTGGCCAATCCAGGCAGCAGCTTGTGGAGGGTCACCTGGGAAAACAGCACATTAGATCTGAGACAGAGGACAGGAGGAGACAGCCTTGCAGAAAAGTTGCCTCATGCTTGATACCTGAGCTGAGTAAAGGGACAGAGAAGTGCTTCCATATTGCAAGCTTTGCAGCGAGACAAACACTCAATATCAAACTTAAAATTAGTGGAGAGATTTTGTATCTCTATTTGCAGGAGCACACGCTTGGGGTAGAAAGCTTTGGTCTGCCTGCTACAAGTCACTACTCCATTGAAGATCAAAACATACCGAGATTTAAGCTCAAATCTTTCTAGCTTAAACAAAAAAAAAAAAAAGTAAATCTGATTTGTATTAGAGAACATTTAGCAGACAGTTGGAGCTCATTTTGCACTTTGCAAACTGATGCAGAGTAATAAGCGCGGAAAAGGAAAAATGCCCCCCACTTCCATTTGTGCAGACTCCCTGTATCAGGGCAGCTATTTGGCTTTCATACTCCCCTTGTGCTTTTGAATTAAACTTGGCTGTAAGCAAGAGAGCTCTCCCTCACGAAACAAGACATACACCACTACCGCCACTGGCCTTTTGTCCTAGAAGCTGGTTCTCTTCTTCTACTCTTTTTAGGGCTGATTCTGAAATGGAGATGGCAATTAACCAGACCTCTGGTTAATCTGAAGGGCAAGCAAGAAATAAAATTTCAGACGTGACTCAAAAAGCTCTACCTACTTACCAGATGCTAACACTACATGTATTTATCTGCCTGCTGTCCCGCTCTCCATTCCACCAGCTCACCTCTGAAGTCCATCAAGAGGAGAAGGCCACCACTAAAAACCTTCTTGCCTTGCATCTCCTCCCCCATTGCCTGATCTCCCTAGATCAAGGGTTTTACTGAAGCAAAAGTCCTACAAGCGTCCTACAAGGCAGGCAGTCACCTTATGTAAATGGGAGGAGACACAGCTCTGGCTCTTCCTGAAGACCTGAAACTCCCCCTGTTTATCCAGCCACCCCAGTGCTTGCAGACACTCCTGGGCTCTCAAGGGCTACAGCCCAGTAACATCAGAAGCTTAATGGAAAAACCATTCCTGGTAGCTATAAGCAGACAGGATCAACTTTTATAAAACTTGGTTTAGATAACAAATATCCACCTGGGGAAAGGATACACAGCCTGAGAGATTCATGTTTTCCCTCTCCTTCAGCCACAGGTGGGCACTGCGAGTATCCGCCCCACAGTGTTGAGCTACTTTGAGCTGGATGGATGCAGGGATTTGAGAGGAGGAAGCCCTGTTTGTGCAAGAGGGTAGATATCTCATCTCCTCAAAGTACAGATCACTAAAATCCTTTATATGGGGAAACCTTGAAAGCTCAGAAATCTCAGCATCCTACTCAGATGGTTCCTTACAAGCACGTGTTGCTTTGGGGCATCAGTCATTTGATTTGCCCCTTCTCTCATACCCTTTTGCCAAGGTACTAAAGACTTCATTTCTCTTCACCAACAAACCTAGAGAAGTCTACAGAGATGGGTTCCCCCAACTTTTTCCCCACCCTTCCAGTGGATAGGAGCCTCATAGGAGTAGCTCACAAAATCCTGGAGCAGAATGTCAGAATCCAGAATAGCAGATCGATAATCCCTTCTGAATTAAAGCTAACCGCAATAAGTAATCCTCAAGACAAGATGCTACTGGACTCACTCTCCTCTATACAAGGACCAGTCACTACCCTGCACACTCGTCTAAGAAAAAAATAAAATAAATCAGTCATTAAAGACATCACCTGCAATTTGTTCCCTGCCGAGCCTTACCCACCCAGTTGCCAGCAATAGCATGGAAGTTTCTGGTCACCACTTCCAATACAAGAAGTACAAGTTTTCCATCCTAAACAGAATTATTTTTTTGCTGATGATGTGAATGGCTGGTTATGTGATACTTGCTGTCTGAGCAAGAGACAGGGGCTCCATTCCCCCTGGTTTTAGAGCGATTCACTCAAAAAGAATCAATGCTAATTAAATATGAATGTTTCCAATGGGGTACTCACCAAGTAATAAGTAAAAGCATATTTGTATTGTTAACCGATAACGGTACCATATCTATTACATGTGCTTGCTTCAGCCCTCTGTAAGCACCCTGCCAGCTGGTTATCATCTTCCCAAGCTCATCGGAATATCGCAGGTCTGCAAAACTGAGCTATAGTATCTGGCTCAGGAAAGCTGCTGTATTTCCTCTTACCACTCAAATATAAAGATAAGCCCTGGCAAACACTCGTTCCCAGCATAATCGGGCCAGAATTTGCAATTGCATCTGTGCAAGAGAACCCAACCCACTGCGAGATGCCGATGCACGACTGTCTGTAGGATGGCAGCAGACTGGGAGGTCTGCCCCGCTTTTCGCAGCACGATACTGTTGAGATGTGGCGGGGGAAGACGACACCAGCAGTTTGCAAAAGCACATTCATCCAAACCACTCCGCAAACCTCTGGCCACAGAGACCAGCAGCGCATACCAGGATTTAATAAGAGCTGGTATCCAACCAAGCCCAGCTCTAAGGGGATCTGCTTCCCAGCGAGAGCAAAACAGTTTCTGATGTTTATTTGTCCTTATTCTGTCATTTGTTAGCAACGTCCTAAAACATTCGCCTTGTTGCAAAGCTACAGTTAAGAAGCAGAGGGATCCAGCTGGTGTCTCCATGCCTCAGAGGGATCACCTTGCATCCCAGCTTTTTAATTGCTCAAGCCATGATTGAGAAGGAAGCAAAGAAGGGGAGAGGGAAGGACCGGGAGGCCAAGGGTGCAGAGAGGCTGCTGAGCTGCGAGGACAGCAAGCAGAGCGTGCCAGGCCAGCAGGCAACCGCGTGGAAGGGGGGAAGGAAGAGGGAGCCAGGAAGGTTACGTCTGAGTGCAAGCAGCAGAGCCCGCAGAGGATCTCAGAAAGCACATGTCTGCGCTCCCTGGCAGGCAACAGCTTAATGGGTGGTCTGCAGAAGAGACGGGAGCAGTGTTATAGGCTGCTGGCAATTAAAGGCCAGTGTCAGAGAGGCTTTGATCCTCCTGCATCATGGGCAGCCTCTCCAGATAGATGCAGGTGCACAGTTGTCTTTGGCACAGTAGGGTTTTTTGCCCCATACCCCAAAACCAACCAATCCTCCTACAAACCCCCGGGTCACCATCACCCATCAGAGCTCCGAGTACAAACAAAACAGGACAAACAAACACATCCATCGCGTCCTTCCTGCATTTGAACTCTTTCCTTTTTGCTCTGTGTTGTCAGCTGTGCCCCATCCCCCGTGGGGAGACGGGGCTAACAGCCACAGCACCCTTTGCAAGTCGGCTCCTGTGCAGGAGCAGGCACGATGGCACTTGCCCAATACTTCCCTCTGCTGTCACAGCTTGCCCAAGAAGCAACAGCAAGTTTGAGATCTCTCCCAAATACCTGCTCCCTCACACCCTTTTGGGGATAGGTCACTACCATTCATCATCACAAACAGCTGTGGTTCTTAGTTTTGTAGACTGTGCACTTGAAAGCCCTAAGCCTCAACAAGCCAGCTTTACAGACAGGTTTTGGCTAACCAGGCTGACACACAGACACTAGAAAAGAAAACCTGCTTCTTAACCCACCCTAGGCATGGGACTTGTCCGTGTCTCCGAGGTTAACAGCTCCTCACCCAAAAATTTTCCCTTTCACTTTCAGTTAGCAATAAAGTCATCAAATTGCTCTTGAGTTATGCCAACCTTTGGAAAAGGAAAACTTTTTCTTTCTTGACTAGAGAACAGTTTTTACTGTGCAACTGCAAGATCCCACTTAGGGAAACCCACTTCTCTGGGACTGGAGGTTTGACACAGTTAGGCCACCTTCACCGGCAGCAAGTACAGCAAGCCTACGCTACTGAGTGGGACAGACCTGCACCCCTTACTACCCACCACATCCCACCTTGTCAAAGGTGCCTCCATCAGAGCACAGAGCTTCAAATATTCATATTTCTCACTCTGGTCTTTTCTGCATCATCTGCAGAAGATGCTGTGAATCTCCTCCACAGTTAGAGGGACACCAGCACTTCTTGCACATCCAGGGTAGGCAGTAGAAGGATACAGAGACCCACAGACCTACACGGAGGCCAGATTTGGCCATCTGCTCTATCACCTTAAGCAGCTCAAAATTGCTACTCTTTTGCAACCTCTTCCTTCTCCTTTTCCATTCTGAGCTTTGTTTTCAAACTATGGGATGAGATGTTTCTGTACAGGAATCCATCCTAGAGCACAGAATTAGGGCTTCATTTCCACCCCTGACAGGAGGATAAGAGGGTGTCTCCACAGCTTTTTACCACACCTTGGTCTCCCCAAGGTCAGGAGGCTGCTCAGTACCAAAATAGCTCAGGACAAAGATGAAACAGCAGCACGGCCCACAGTGCTACAAGGATGACTTCAGCTATAGATAGTGGCTCGTTTCCTCTTCACCAAGGAGCTCAGCTGGTTTCTCCTTACCTCAGCAGGTTTGAAGTCACCCAAGGACCATTGATCCCCCTCAGAGTGGCCACCATCCAAGTCTAACTCACTACTAATTCATCCAACTCTGACTAATGCCAGTAACACACAAGTCAGCACCTGTTGGCATCTCATCAGGGAAGAGGGAGCCTTTAGCATAGACACCGGACAAGCCTGTAAGATGGATTGGCCACATCATCTCCTCCTTTAAAGACTAGATGATCTTTAAAGGTCCCTTCCCCAAACTATTCTATGACTCTGTGATTCCACAGTTTGGAAGCACGGCTGGAAAACTTGAGCTGATCCCAGCTAACCACACACCTCATTTAGGCACTGGCTTCCTACAGGAAGATGGTCAGAGGCATCCTCAGATGCAACTTAATATCTTTAATGGATCGAGTGCTGTCCAGAGGTGCCCTGATCCATGGATGGGAGAGGATTCTTCTTACATGAAGTGTTTCCAATATATAAATCTAGGTAAGTACCTACAAGACTGTTTCTGTCACGCAAGATTGCCAGCCAGCAAAAACTGATCTACTACCTGGAGGCTTAACTTTTCTGTGTTCAGAGTTTCCCTTTCCTTGTAGGAGAGTGGAGAACAGGTCCAAAGGATCTTTGCAGCCTCCACATCACACCTGTTAGGAGATTACACATACCATGCTCTCTTTGAACACTTCCAGTTTCTTGTCCCCAGTCCTAGCCGGAAGGTAACCCAGGACATCTCAGCCCTACACAATGACTCTACCACCAGCCTCTCCTTTTAGCTTAACGAACACCCTTTGCTCAAACCTTCTTATAGCCATCTCCCACCCTGATAAAAACAAATATCCTCCTTCACCCCAAAAAACGCACACACTGCATTTAGACCTTTCTCCTCCAGCAGCATTGCTGGTGCTCCCCACCCCACCATCAGCAATACCTCCTTGGTGCAGACCTACGAGCACTGGCATCCGCAGCAGCCTCACACAAACACACGTCTCATTCTGCTTGCATGTGGGAGCCTGACTGCTTGCGGAGCAAAAGCAGCACTGCTTGAGGTATTTGCGTTGTTACCACACAACAGGATTAGCTTTAATCCAGGCTGTGTAACGTACCAAGCTGTCAGCATGGCCCATGTGTTCCTGGCAGACAGCTTTATTTACGATCTTTTGGGGACTGTATGTGCACCGAGCAGGTAGGGAAAAGCTTAACCACAGCCAAAGCAGAGGGTTTGGCTGGGGGGTGGGGGAGGGTTGAGGAAAAGCAAACATTTGAAAGCACTGAAAGTTGTACTGGGTGACACAGTGGGGATAGAAAAAGTCAATCAAAACCTCTAATGAGATACTCAAATGGTACCTGCAAAACCAAGGGATCTAACTATCAGTGCCAAGTACAGAGAGGAGGGTAAGAAATAGCAATAAAGCACCTGAATTGCACAGAAGTGCTCACTTTGAGGGCAAGAACAGGTTTTGGGACCTGATCCGTCAGCGGCCAGTGGACATCCCAGATCCTCTCTAAAATGTTCTGCATCTGAACTAAAAGCGAGTCTACAGCTGGAATCAGTCCCCAGTTTGCAGTGTCACACCACTGCTATGGCTCTTCGGTCCCTGCACATACTGCTGTTGCAGTGGGGTAAACACTGCTGCTACCAGCCAGATTCAGGAGGTTCAAAGGTTCGTACCCCTGCTCGGAACACACACTCGACCATTTGAGGATGGTCCTCAGTCCTCTACTTATTTTTCCCCCCTTGGTTCTAGGGGTGGAAAGGCCAGGCTTGCTGAGGACAGGACAGCCCCTCAGGTTAGAACTATTTTCAGCTGCATTTCCTCAAGCGTTAGCAGCCAGCTCCCTTGGCTGCTTCAGGACGTGGGAACATTTGTTGTGGAAATTTTGTACAACATCACAACAGGGCCAAAAGCAGCCTACACAGGTCCTCAGTTAAACTCAGCAGCTGGCACAGAGCAGATTCTCCTATAACTAAATTTGACCAGCAGAGTTCAACAGGCCACTAAACAGACTTTAAAGCCCTCCAAGCAACATGCCTTTCCATTTCCAGACAGTGAATGAGCACAAAGCATCAAGCTTAGACTCATCAGCAACCGCAACCACAGTCATACACAAGTCAGCCTCCAGATGGGCTTCCAGAGAGGCATTTTCAAGCAAGAACACCTTCTTTTTCTCCCCATCATTTCTTAATACTCCTCTTCAGCATTTTACTTGCACATTAGAGAAACCCTCACTTAGTGCAAATTCATAATGTTTGCTTACCTAAAAGAAATACTCCAGTATTTCTAAAGTAACTCTTTAGAGTTACTAGATGCAACTACAATGCCAGGACACCATGGCCATCCAGAGCTTCCCTCTAGGGAGCTGCTTATTGCAATGGGAATGGGGGAGGGAGAAGAGGGCTGGAGCATTTGGAGATGGGGCACAAAGCTGAACCAGGCTTCATCTGCATGCTCTGACTCCAGCCAGCTGCTCCCCTGCTCAGTCTGTACAGACCCAGCAGCACCTCCAAGACCTTGGGTATCCACCTCCCAAGTCCTTCGCACCTTAAGCTCTGCTCTCCCCCCTGCAGAAGTCCCCTACAGGGACAGCACCTGTAGACATGGCCTACTGCTACCCTGCCAGAGCAATGGTGCACAGAGCATTCGTGGAATTCGTTAGCTTTGAGTACATGTAAGGGAACCATCATTCTCTAAAGCCTACTTGAATCAAGATGAAGAATAAACCTCTCCAATCTTTGATCTTCAGAGACAAGCATCTGCAGAAGATTTTAAAATGCAGTTTCCTGTGCTTAGATGCAGTCCAAAGAGTAATGAAGAGCTGTTGGGCAACGATGAAGGAACATAAACATATAGAAGATTTTGACTCTCCACTAGCGAAAAACCAGGTCGTTCCTGGCTGCAGCAGCCTTTGGCTATGAGCTCAGTCACAAGAGATGTTGATCTCAGCGTGGGTGTCTCCTGTGTTTTTTTTTTTTTTTTAAATACAAAAGTAATTGATTTTTCTAAACAGTTCTGGACAACTGGATGCTTAAAATAGTAGCGTAGATTTAGGTGCCTTCCTTTCCCTTTTCTTTGCGTCTCCATTGATGGAGCCATTGCATTCACACAGGGAGAACCACCAAGGGCTGTGGAGACAGGCGTACCAACAGCAGGGCAGAAGGGACTGCTGGAGCCCAAAACAAAGGATAACTGCAGAGGTTTACAGCAGCTGCAGGGATGCAAACCAAGAGCTGGAGACACGGAATGGAAGCAGTTACAACACTTTTTTTTTTT
>VYZM01007667.1:21201-40529 GCA_013398915.1 Dromas ardeola | reverse complement strand
TTTTGCTCAAAGACCATGCAGGTAGATGGGTACTGGCTACACCAGACAAAGACACAATTGGTTCTTTCCTGATGGTTGGAGCAATGGCACTCGCTACTCTCTGCAACATGGATTTGGTGCTTTCCTGCCCTTCCTCCTCTGCAGGGCTGCAAGAGATGCTTTTTCTCCTCAGGAGAATTGAGGAAAGCAACACGAAGTCTGGTACAGCAATTAGACCAGAATGTGAATCATATTTCTGGAGTCTGTATCAAACTGTATAAAGTTTGCTAGCATCTTCCAAACTGGTTTGGAAGTAACTTAACAGCCAAGATGAGGATAGCAGTGCTTTGCTTCCCGAGCCCTACAGCAGCATTGCACTGGACGTGCCACTTGACTCCTACCTAACTTTCCATCATGGTCACTCTGGCCAGAGACCTGCACCAAAAGCAGTGCTTGGTGGATGCGGTATTTAATCCTCAACTCAAGAGCCAAATTCAAGGAACAGCAGAAACTTTTTCCTTTTATTAATGAAAGCAAGGTTTCCTCAGAGGAGTGAGCTGTTTCTGTAGTCTAAGCCAACCTTTACGAGGGGCCAACTACAGCTCAACAGAAGTTCATTACTGCTCTACGAGGTTAAAGCAAGCTGTCAGTACACTTCTACATTTCCTTGCTTCTGCCCAACTGCAGACGTGGCACATGAAGCTGAAGCTGTGCCCTGGAATGGCTGCAGTTGGGCTTCAAGTCTTTGTTGCTAAAAAGGGGAAAAACATCAGTCCCCAAAGCAAGAACATCTGGATTCCTCTATCACCTCATCTGAATGACTTCAGTGTTCTGTGCTTGGCTCCTCAGCAATTTGAGAAACAACCATTAGGGAAAGAAGACAGTCCCCACCAATTGCATGCTGTCAGGATGCTGAACCTGCTCTGGAGACCACTGCAGCCTTTAAAGCCAGTCTGAGGTTTGATGAGAGCCAGCCCTACCACATCCCATCATTTCAACCCATCTGTTGTCATCTCATTCCCAGCCTGTAGCTGCTTCTGCTGTCTCACAAATGCAACCATCCCCTTCATCCTGGGCCATCACCCATTTACACACGCTGAACGCGAGCCTGAGTAAGAGCTCGCAAGTCAGTGGGGTCTCCACACTCATCCTTGTTTGGTCCAAGTTCCACCAACTCAGTTCTTAGACTGGCTACTAAGACCACAAAGGAATGAGACCACCTTCAGAACAGACTTAATGATTAAGGTCTCAAAGTGGGGACGTGATCCGTATGAATAGGATGTATTTTCTAAATTAAGATTGAATTTGTCTTTATATCAGGTATAACGTAAAACAGATAAAGGGTTATTTTTTCCCTTTCCTGCAGCCTCGGAGCAGCACTGCTCTCGTGGAAGCTGGCTCTGCTGTTTCTGAAGAGAAGTGCTACCCTCTAGTGGGGCTGGCTGAGAAAGGCTTTTCTGAATCAGTTTTTCTTCCTCATCTCAAGACAGGAATCAAAGCAGAGAGGATGCCAGGCTGGAGCGTGCTTAAAATTATTTTTTAACATCAACTGGTAAAAAAAACCACCCAACCAAACAAACCCCAAAGTCATTGGGGAACTCAGTTTTGGGACCAGGCTGTGTCCTGCTGATGCCTACAGCTCAAGGGAAATGCAAGAACAACTTCATGTTCTGAACTGAGATGCTACAAAAAAAAAATAAATCATAGAATGGTTTGAGTTGGAAGGGACATTAAGGATCATCTAGTTCCAACCCCCCCCTGCCCTGACCAGGGTCACCGTCCCCTAGAGACCAGGTTGCTCAAAGCCCATCTAACCTGGCCTTGAACACTTCCAGGGATGGGGCATCCACAACTTCTCTGGGTAACATGGGCCAGCATCTCAAAGAACCCCACAGGAGTCACCACCACCACACCCAAACGCCTCAATTTATTGTACAAATGTCCTGGGGTACATTATGCACCCAAGGAAATGTTCAACCTTACATCACCAACATACTACGCCCAAGTAGCCGTAGCAAGGCAGCAGGCAGAGCTACCTGCAACCTGGTGATGTCCCAGCATTTAACATGCTGATTACTACCACACTCCCTGAGCTCCTTGGAGGAGGGATAACAGATGCAGGCTGCTCATGTGTTTTCTCCCCAAACTGCGGTTTCTGCCATTTTCTTTTCCTCATTCATAGCTGGAAGCAAACAAGCCACCTTCACGCAGAGTGGCTGATACCCACCGTATTCTCCAAAGACCAGGTACGTGTACTTCTTATGATGCACGACCCAGGAGACAACTTTCACGCCAAGCCAGATCAGCAGCATCCCCAGCGTGGCATCAAGGATGAAATTTATAAGGTAGCTACGAGCAGAGGAAAATTCAGGTTTCAGTTGTGTTCTTAAGTCTAATTCAGAATCTTTTATTTCAATATGAGAATCCATAAAAAAACCCCCAAGATTTAGAAAATCCCCACTTAATAGTCCAGGCTCACTTCCTTTGTTTTTTATTGGGTTCTCCTATATCCTGAGTTTCAGGGAAACAGAACCAAACATTTTTGGAATTTCAAATGGAAGCTTGTTGGACACCACAGCTGCTCAGCAAACTGCACAACAACAGAAGAGGCAAAAAGTCCGTTCTACTGAGCAGCTGCAAGAGGCTCCTGTGAGCAGAGATGCAGACGGTCCTGGGAGAGGCAACAAGCCCTGGCTCAAGAACAGGCATCCTGGGGTTCCCAAAACCCTCCGGTTGAGGGTCCCCACTGCAGATCCGAGAGCCAAACCCATCCCTAGCAGGAGATTTTTGCCCAACGTGTTTGCTCTGCAGCTCTGGATGTTTAAGCCTCACTGGACAGAATGCCAGAGGCAGGAGACCTGCAGGAAACTTCTGGGGATTGCAGGGTCCAAGCTCTAATCCAGGGTTTGGTATTTTAATGAATTCCAAAGGAAAAAAAAAAATCATCTCTCAGACTAATGTCTTCTGGCCAGTTTTCCATTATTGGAGTATTTTCTGCCGAACCAGGCCAGATTTCTACAGCGTGAAGAAAATGCAAAGCACAGAGCTACAGGAACGAACATTTCCTTTTCCAGAACTTGATACAGCCTCTGAATAGATACACTGAAAACTACAATCTGCTTCTGATATCCATTTTGAAAACGTGACATTAAGTTTTTCTACATCCAAAGGCTCAGACTAGGTTATTACAGTTTCCAGGTGCCAAAATCAGAGTACTACAACACAAACATGAGGCTCTGGTGGTTTATACTGGACAGCACGCATAGCATATAAGCCACAAAGCCCAGGGACAGGGCTGTAGAGTTTTAAGCTGCCTGGTCCAGGATTACAAATCAAGCGGCATAGGGAAACATAAAACACACATTAAGAAAAAAAACACTGAAGGGCACAACACACTTTTTTTTTTTAAATTTGTAAGTTTGTTTTAAACTAAAGCCTTTTGTGCTTATTTAAAAAAAAAAAAAACAAAAACCAAAACAAATCATTTTAGAGGTTGTATTTAGCCCCAGCCAAACTTGTGTCTGTTTAAAGAAACATATCAAGGTGCAGCACTTTAATATATATTAAAGGAGATGGGCCAGACAGTTTTCAGCAGTATTTTGAAGTCTAGAGGAGTTTCTCAAAAACAGGATAAAGTTAATTCTGAAACTAAATTTGTAGCTGCAAAGTGGCTGGTCTGAAGTAAAGGTGGCACTTCTACCTTAAGTCCAAAGACTTAAGACCCTGCCCAAAGTCCAAAGACCTTAGAAAGCCCTCAAACACAATTACGTGAATACATCTGGTAGGTGCAACTGAAGTTCCAAAAAAGCCATCCTTATATTGGACAAAGGCCTTCACCCACACAGTCAGGAAAGCATCCTCAACACCGCTCTGAGCCCAGCCAAATTGCAAAGTCTGGTGTGCAAATGACTAGCTAACAGTTGCAATTGCATGGGGACCATTGCATTGTTTCCTGCAGCTTTTTGCAATATATATATTAAGCCGCTTTTAATAAGGCAGTGCCACAGTGCTTTTCTGGTTATCTCCATCAGACCACGAGACTACAAAGACCAGGGTTGACAACCCAGACCCCAAAAATAAGCTCAGCATGGTTTAACCCCACCTAGTACTTTAAATGGATCAGTTTCCACTGTATATGACATTTTCCAACAGGCTTGCTTCTTCCTTTTACAGATGTAGGACACGAATGCAAGCATCTCGCATACTTACAGAGAGCAAGGGTCCTCTTCAGTGAGATCCGACAGAAAAACATTGGCAAAGTGGATGAAGAGAGCACCTATTCCTTGCTTAGAGGTATCATAAAACCTGGAGAAAAGAGAAGGCATAAAGATCCGTGCCCTGGAGCACCAGCAGCCCAGCAGTCACCCAAGTGAAGGCCCTGCATGGACCTGCTTTCCACCCAAGACGCCCAAGAAGCTGTACATGGTGGAAGTAGGTCAGTTTGTCTGACTCCAAATACTTAAGGAAAAAAAAAAAAAAAGACAGCGCTTCAGCATGTAGCAGCTCGGTCTTGCAGATCTGCACCTGACACTTGCTGCTGAGTTTCAGCCCATAGCGAAGGGTGGTTCACCCTCCAGTGCCCAACCCAACCTCAGCTTCTCCCACCAGCAGTAGGTGCAGGGAACACATTCAGCTACTTACAATTTTTGCACCCATCCACTGGGAATTGGATTGAATTCCTGAATTATTTTAGAGGGAGAACTAAACCGAGGACACTGACACGTTTTTCAACGCTAACGTTGGCTGGTAGCTCCATGCTGCCTGACCATACCCTTGTCTTGCCCATACACCCACCTCTCGGCATATGGTAAATCCTACAATACAGAAATGCATTGTAGAGGTGTCCAAAGCTGATGATAATATCCAACTACCTTCCACCAGGACAGCCAAATACATTGCCTGGTCTATGCCTAAGTCCATGCCTGAGCTGCGTCACGGGACACAAAGTGATTAATTGAATTTAAGAACATAACATGGCCCTGTCTGGGAGACAGCCCATGTGCAGGTATGCCAGCAGATTGGAGAGGACCATAACCCCTCAGTTAAGTCACCTGCGGTAAATACAAGCTTTCCTGGAGGAGCTACGCAGGGAATTTTCCTTCTAAGGAGCACCAACTATTTTACGGAGGTTTCCTTGGGAAGTGGCAGCTCAGAACTTCCTTTAACGACTAAATACAATGCATGATATTCAAAGACCCTCGGAAATTGTTAGTACAAGAGAAAATATTACAGATACGCGGTCCTTTCAATCTCCAAATTAAAAATCTCACCATATCCTCCAGGGACGCCTCTCTTCCTTTGGTTCCTTAAATCGTTTTACTGCAAAGAAAATGAGAGAGGTTACGTTAACCAGCAGAGCTGAACCAATACGTATGTGCAGTCTGCGTTGATTTTCAATGCAAAGGCAGTCAAAAAAACCCTGGAGGACCCTCAGCATTTGCCAGTCTGAAGCCGAGAAAAGCCAAAGGACCTGGCTCCAAAATGACCAGAGGCAACACACGCACCTACAGGTCAGAAGGATGAAGAGCAGAGGTGTTTGGGAGGTCGGTGTGTGCTTCTGGCACCCTTCAGCAGCACCGTTGTCATGCCACGAGAAGTGACCTGAGGGTAGCTAGGGAGGGTTCACCATTACCCACCAGCCCTAATAATTCTTCCAGGCAAAGAGAAATTACAGTAGTGACAGTAAAATGATATGGCCCAAGAGTCCACTAAGCTTTTGAGACACAGCAGTGCAATAAAGCCATCCCCTCCTTGCAGCTGACTCCTGACAGTCCAGCTGCTTGATGGTGCCATCTAGCGAAGCCAGGAGCCTAAAAGCAGCAGGACACATGAGTATGAATCAATGTGCCATGTACAGCCTTGTTAGAGAAGCCACCCCAGGAGTATATATTGTGTTAATCACCAAATCCTTCTGTACATCCCAGCCGTGCCCGATACCGGGCAGATCACTGCCATGAGGACTAAAGAGTACGCAGACCACAGAAGTCCAAACAGACCATCAGTTAATCTATTTTATCATCACTAAGTCTTCACCCTTGGGAGCCCTGTAGCCTAATTTGCTCCTTTAAAAAGTGACCAAAAGGCAGAACAGGCACACACCATCTCGCTTGTCACAGCTATTCTTTCTTCATCCCCCCCACAGCTACCTGTAATCAACCACCGCCTTCAAGTTTACACCCAGCAAAGGGATTTTTCTCACTGCTGACAGTTCTTGGCACATGGGGACCCTTCCCAGGACAACCTGGGGATATGAAGACAGGGACCAAGAGTGCCACGGCTGAAAGCAGGGGCAACACAGCCACATGCTTCTGCCTGCTCTCCAGTGGGGTAAGGAGCTGCACTTTTATAGACACGAGTTTCCTTACTGCCCGTGGGAGGAACAAGGCACAAGCAACATCTCTGGTCTATTTTAGATCACCAACACTGCCGATAAGGCCAGCACAATTCTAAACATAACTTGGTATCCAGCTCTCTTCTGAGATTTACATTCCACCCACTGGTTAGTCTTTCAATTAATGAAAATGCGGAGAAGCTAGCAGCTTCTTTCCAATTAAAAACTGCCCTTTTAAAGCCAGGAACTGATCTAATCCAGGCACACCACAGTAGCTGGCCCCGTGGGCATCCCATAAAACACCCACAGGCAATCCGAATGACTTGGGTTATAACCTGAAACAAGGGTTTTTCCTCCCCAGCCCCATGGGGAAACACACAGCTTTGACGGCACAACTTGAGCAGGCTCCACGCACCAGAACTCAAACCCACCTCCAAAAGCAGAGTCAGCAGCGGGCTCCCTAAAGGCTGGGAAGAAAACCCAAAACTTTGGCTGGATACAGCCCATTTCCAAACGAAGGTCTCTCTGCTGTTTTGCATCCAGACAGTAATTAACTGATCTGTTCAGTCCGGCTGTACTTGAGCACTCAGCCTGCCAGCTGGAACCCCACCATCTGCCCTGAGGGACAGCCCAGGTTCCCTTGGGAAATTCCGGCCTGGTCCAGCCTGGAAAGATGCAGGAACTGCCCTGCCAGGAGCTTTGACATTTTAGAAGTATGTTATGGTTTGTGAAACCCACAACAATTTATTGTCGTTTAGACAATTATTCTCTCACTCGATAACCGCCCCCCCAACCTGGGAAGGGGAATTGGGAAAAACCAAAAAAACCTGAGGGTTGAGATATAAACAGATTTAATAGAATAAGACTAAATAATTAACACTAATAATACTAAAGAACCAGTATTGATCCTGATACCAACATAAAATATACAAGGATCACAGTCAGACAATTCTATCAGCTATGCACTCCCCGCAGGGGACAGCAATTGTTGGACACTGCTAGCGCTAAGGTTTTGGGAGGAAAGGAAGGGCTCAGGGCTCCGGCACTGGAGCAAGAAGTTCTCTGGACCACCACCATCAAGGGAGAGAGAGAGAGAGAGAACTTCTCAGTAAACTTTCTAATTTATATTGAAAGTGATGGTCATGGTATGAAATAACCCTGTTGGCCAGCCTGGGTCAAGTGCCCGGATCTCACTTCTCCTCATCCCTGCACCTGGTGAGCTGGAAAACACTGAGACCTTGAAACCCACATAGCATAGCTGGCTATAAAGTAAATATTTTCATGAATTCAGACACTAGAGTCTTTTAACAGTGCAGTTTTCTCAAGCATTAGAAGAAAAATTAGTCCTGTGCCGCTCAAGTCAGGACAAAGTACAACTTTGTACTTGTCTTACTGGCAAGGCGATAGAGTGATATACGACAAGACAATCCCCAGCCCCAGGACCTTGGTCAGGCACATGCAGGGGTTTTGGTGTCACTCTCAAGCCCACAGAAACACCAACACTCCAATGACCTGATCAGCTATTGTTGTTAATGGGTAACAAAGCAGCAGTCAGGCCAGGTTACACCAAGCATTTCCACAGCAGTTTGTGGCCTATCCCTCTCCAGAAAAAAAACCACCTGGTTTCCCTTACCCAGCTGAATCCCACCATGAGATATCCCTGCAGCAGTGACTTCCATCAGCACAAACAAGGTCCACCATCACTGATGCTTTTCAAAGGGCCACTTGCACTTCACCCACCCACAAGCAAAAGCCCCATGGACCAACCAAGCCATCTGAATAGCCAGAAGTATTTAAACCAAACCTAACAAGCTTGCTCAGCTCACAGGGCAACGAGCACAACGATGCTGCAGAGAAGCTATTGAAGGGGTCTGCAGGCCACCAAGCCAGTCAGTTGACCACTAGCCCGACTGCGAGAACACCAGGGATAACTTCCATTATTGTCTTAATGAGAAGAGACATGTTTTGTATCCACAGCCACTCAGGCTAGGAATACAGTAATTCAGTGTGATAAGATGACAAGTGAGAGGCAAGAAGTTAATGGTGTGGTGCCTTGTTGAACACAGCTTGTCATGCCTCATTAGATTTAAGAGAGTTATCCGAGACTGTGTAATTATCAGAGACAGTAAAACTGTTGTATTAAAGATAAAAGCTAGTATTATAGAGAAATAATTAACCGCTTAATAGGGCATTTACTGTGCGAAGCTGCAGCAGGCTGTCTCCAAATTAAACCAGAAATCTAGCCAAGATTACTGGAGCTTAAACAAAGCAGCAGAGTTGTTTGGTAGCTGTGACCCAGAGGTTAGGGGTGATGCTAAATCCACAGGAAAGTAGCACCAGGTCTTTGGAAGCTCAAGGAGCTAATGAAGTTCTCTTTGAAGCAGCACTGCTGCTTTTGTGCTTTGGGAAGCACAGTAAGGCCGTGGAGAAACAGCCTGAGCAGTAACTGCAAAGCGTCCCCCTCCCCTTCCAAGCCCTGCAGAGAGTCAAGCCATGGCATGCACAGCCACAGGCTCAGCTGGCCAGGGCTGGCGAAAGGCTGAAGTCTCCTTTCACTCTTCTCAAAACATGTCTCCACTCACTGGGGTCAACTCAGTTTTCCACTGGCTGAAGGCATGGGTTTGCTATCATGGCTCAGGCAGATCAGTCCACCCTTAAGATTTACTTTAGGAAGAGTTGTGCATGCTTATGCGTGCATCAAGCAAACAAGAAATATGTGAATTTTAAGTTCTAGCACCTACAACCAATTAAAAAAAATGAGTTTAGAGCACACAGAGATGCACAAGATGCGAGAGAACCCCCATCCAACTAGACTAATAGTGAGACTGGTGTGTACTGATCTACACCAGAGACATCAGGAATTTGTTTTACCAACAGTGTTGATCATTTTAACTCTTCTTCCCTTCTCAGCTTTGTCCATTTGTTAAAGCAAGCTGGCTTTTGCAAGGAAGCAATGTTACTGCACATCTCTACAGCTGAGTGATCCTCCCAAGCTGCCAGACACCTGCAAGCCTAGTCAGGGCATCAGTCTGGACCACCCCACAGGCCAGGAAAGCAGAGGTCCCCCCGTCTTCTGGCACACACTTGCTTCTCATGGACCCACGTCCTAGCCACTGCTTTTTATGTCTTTGCAAGTACACACACAGTAAGGCCTCCTGATCTCATTTCATGCCTCTTCACATCACCACTAAACAGGAAACTAGTCCTAGTAACTTATGAAGCAAGTAAAATTCACATGAACCTCTAGATTGTCTCCCCACATCTTTCTAAGATGAAAAAGCCACCAGTGGAGGTACAGGCAAGCTTTCAGACAAATCTTTGAAGTCTAAAAGAAGCAAGGAACCTCAAAGGTGAATGCAGGCTGGGAACAATTGCTCTAGGGTTGACTTCAAGCAGGGAAGCTTGAGAAATCATCCTCAACTCACATTTCCACTGGTGGTGTAAAGTCTGAATGTTTGCAGCATGTTTAAGGCGAGTCCTAGCTAGTGTCGATGGCCTGCTGAGTTGCCCCTTTTATCACAGAGCAGAGCTACTTGTGTTCTGAAGAGCAGCAAGTGTGGGAGTTGTGTCAAGTCAACTACCCCTTTGTCAGCACAAAGCCACCCAGCAGTGCTTACCACTGCTGCAGAGACACCACAGGTTGACGGGAGATGCTGGGTGAAATAAAGCTGTTCATGGCTGAGGGTCCTTGTAACAGGGCTGAATGCTACAGCAAGCACTATAAAAAAACCCAAGCTGCTAAAAAACCAAGCTGCTGAACAGAGGAAGATGGAGACTGCTTGTCCAAGTTTTGCCTGCAGGACCCAACCCTGCACTGAACCTAGTTCAATCTGATCCTGACTTATTTCATTTAAATTCCAACTAACAGTCAAGTGAGTAGTTGCCAACAGTAAAATAGTTCACACTGTAGAAATGAAGCTTTTCTGAAGGAAATGCAAAGACAGTCCTCAAGAACAACAAAAGGAAGCATCACGAAGTCCTAACCTGAAGCATGGGGGTGAAGTGCTGTGTGGCCATTTAGACTTGCCACATGGTCCAAAGAACATCTCAGGAAAAGGCTGGGCAGATGGGAAGATGCTCCTAGAAGAGTCAGAAGAAGAGGACCCAGGTCCATCCCATCCAACAGGAGCAAAGTACCACTGAGATGACAGTCTGCCTTCTTGAGCTGGTGTCCTCATGAGTCACCACTCTCCCACTACTTGGCTCCAGTTACTGCAGATAAAAAGCCATGAAGTTAAACAAAAGGGAAGGAAGATGAGCGATGATTTGAGAGACATACCCTGCCCATGACTGAGAAAGGGCAGGGCAGGAAACAAAATACTCCCAAGCCCTTCCTCTTCAGTCAAGGACAATAAAGATCACATATTCCCTGAGGGTACCAGGCTGGGTGGAAGTTGGACATCTGAACGAGAACCTGTGAAATGTAAAAAAAAAAAAAAAAAAAAAAAAACACCACAAAAAAACCACACACAAACGTTTGGGAGGAGAGTCTTTCCGTAGATAGATTCATAGATCTGTAAATAACAAGAAAACTAAAAGATAAAAGCTCAATGACAGCTATAATATTTTTTTTCAGAGTAATAAGAGGTAGACATTTATTATAGTGTTTTCTTGATGCAGTAGAAAGGGGACAGCTTTGCCTGCCCTACACACATATAGTTCCCTGAAGTTACCCGAACCTGCAGCAATGCTTTCCCATAGTCTACTTTTGTTTTTAAACAAATTCCCTGATTATTATAAACAATTAAGACAAGCACAGCACCAACCACTTAACTCCCTCATGCGATTCCTCATCCCATTTATGGTGGAGCGTTCTCACATCAACATCCCCCCCCCCTTACATCCATTGACCCTACATTGCATTCAGACAGCTCTGCAGCACATATCTGTATCGGCACAGGTGTCTTTTACCTCTTTTGGACATAAAAACCTTAGTCCAGGCAGAATTAGCTGTGGTAGCAACTAGCAGCCAATTAACAAAACAAACTACTAAGTCAAGTTTCTACAAAAATTAAAGGGGGAAAACTTATTTCCCTAGGAGAAGCTTAGGTGTGCTTGGCTGAGAGTCAGACCATCTCCTTGGTAAGTCCTACTGCAATCATCCGAAGGTTTCAAAAATTGAGTCAACATCTCCCTTCCAAAGCTCAACAGACAAAGCTTTTAGGACTTGATTTACAGGAAATGCAAGCCTGACCCCACTGAGCTCAGCAACAGGCCCCAGAGGATGAATACTGAAAGTAAACCTGATACTAGAAGTACTCAGAGGAAGTGCTGCAGCCTTAGTACACTTAAATTGTGAGCAGTCCACCAAAAATATAAGCTGCAATGCCCAGAACTGGTTACTCTGTCACCTGGTTTTAAGAGAAGGGCCAACCCCTGGGGCAACGTCATACTAGCAAGAGGCTCAGGACTTAATTTCTGGCCTTTACAGAAGAGGACTCAGAGCTACTATACCCAGAAGGAAACAGCAGCTCTCCCACTGCCAAACCTCTGTGTTATTTATAGGCAGTATAGTCTCCAATAACACATTTCAACCTATTTTGCAGGACACACCCTTTCCCAGGCTTTTTCCAAAGACCCAAGCAGGAAAGAAGCCAACATACAGGATACAGAGGCCAAAACCCTGGGGTCTGCACTATTCTTAGCCTGAGCATGCAGCTACTCGGACAGCTTGACCCGAGACACAATGGGAGGAAGCAGCAGCCACTGTTTGCAGAGAGCAGCCAACACGCTGCTTGTGAGATAAGTGCACGCCCAAGCCGAAAAGGGTCAAAACCTGTATCCTCCATCAGTTCTGGGAGCAGCAACAGCCCTATTGGTGGTGTAAGGAGACAGATTGCTCCTGACTTACATCCTCTAGTCTGCACTAGGTGTTTTTAGTCATTCCCCAGCAAGTACCCCCATACCAATGCTTCAAGAATGTAACCACCAGTAGCAAAACCGGCAGAGGGGATACTTCAAGGAAGAAACAGGAATGGGGAATATGTTCTAAGTTATCATAGAATGTTTTGGGTTGGAAGGGACCTTAAAGATCATCTAGTTCCACCCTCCTGCCATGGGCAGGGACACCTCCCACCAGCCCAGGTTGCTCAAAGCCCCATCCAACCTGGCCTTGAACACCTCCAGGGATGGGGCAGCCACAGCTTCTCTGGGCAACCTGGGCCAGTGTCTCACCACCCTCACAGCAAAGAGTTTCTTCCTAATATCTAACCTAAATCTCCCCTCTTTCAGTTTGAAACTGTTACCGCTCATCCTATGGCTCCCCTCCCTGATCAAGAGTCCCTCCTGAGCTTTCCTGTACCCCTTTTAGAGACTTGAAGGGGCTCTAAGGTCTCCCAGGAGCCTTCTCTTCTCCATGATGAACAACCCCAACTCTCTCAGCCTGCCGTCTCTGGGTCTATAAACATGGGGCAACAGGGAAGTATACAGACTGGACTAGCTTCTACTGAAGATATCCAACTATTGCTGCGCTACTCTACAGCATCTTTCAGATAAGAAGATTTTATTCTGGGTTAGAGCGCTGTGACATGCAAGAGGAATACGCATGAACAGCAGGCACTCAGGAAGCTGCTGCTGGAGCAACGGCCCTATGAAAAGTCCTGCATGGTGCCACATACTGGAGCTCCCAGGCTGACGCAGGTGGGCCACAAGAAATAGTTCTGCTTTTTCCTAACAAAAAAAAAAAAAAAAAGAAAAAAAGAAAAAAAAAAAGACTTGGTCAGCTTTCCTCCCTCAGATTTCACCTAACAGCTGCTCTTCTTGCCTTTCTTGTGTAGTTCCTGATGTTATTTGGCCCATCTATTCCTATTCCCCACACAAATTCAGTGTCATCTGCGGGTCCAGTGCAGGGGAAGCTCTGGAACTCACAGAGCAGCACCACCTCCCCATCATCCACCCTGCAGAAACATCCCAAGAGCCTCGGCTGGAACATTCATCCACCTGGGGACCCTAACTGCCTAAATGAAGGCCACATCATGCTTTGGTATGGTTCTCAGTTTTAAGCTCTACCCTGTATGTCTTATTTCTAATGTGGATTTTTTTTACAGCTGTCATTACAGCCAAGTGCCAGGTGGTCACAAACCATAGCTTTGAGATCACAAGAATCACAGAATCACAGGGTTGGAAGGGACCTCTGGAGATCATCTAGTCCAACCCCCCTGCCAGAGCAGGGTCACCTTAGAGCAGGTTGCACAGGAACACATCCAGGCGGGTTTGGAATGTCTCCAGCGATGGAGACTCCACCACCTCTCTGGGCAGCCTGTGCCAGGGCTCTGCCCCCCTCAAAGTAAAGAAGTTCCTCCTCATGTTTAGGTGGAACTTCCTACACTCAAGTTTGTACCCATTAATTACTCATGCTCTGCACATTGAGGACAGGGCGCATTGTTTGATGACACAGTAGGGTTTACAGGAGACCTGGAGTGGGGCTGGGCTCTAGCCCAAACGCAGAATTTAACTCTGTCCTGGGGGAGGCAGTAGAGACTCTCTCCATATAGAGCATCACTACATTTCAAGTCAGTCCCTTGAAAATGGGTTTTAGACAAGGAATGCTTTATCTTAAGACTGTAAGATCTGAGATCATTAAGAGAATACCACCTGAAGAATGAAGTGATGCAACTGGGCTAGTAGTTATCACTAAACTCTGCCATACACTCTTCTCACAAATGCTGCTTAAAAAGACAGCTGGAAATTTAACAGATTCCTCCTTAAAGCTTTACTTGTTCCATCCCTCAATTACAGAAGACTAGTTTCCCTGTAAAGTTTCTTGTACAAAGTTAAAAGACACTTACAACATCAACTGTTCATCACCTGTTGCAGAACTAATTCAGCAAGGTGCTTTGCAACTCCTGGGTTACCGGTAACTTTTCATGCAGTTCTAGTTTGCCAGCTCATTTCTCAGCTCACCCAACCCATTTGTTCCTTCAGGAACCGCCCAGTCCCCGCTTAGCATGCTGCTTCACCGCTTGATTTAGCTGTTCAAAAGGTGACTTCCACGAAGAGGTCACCGTAATCAACAGCTGAAATTCAAAAGCTTTGTAGAAAGCTGCGTTCAGCTTAATGAAGCACATCAAGTGCTGCGCGGACCTTCCAGCTTACAAAGCGCAACGCACATTTTTAAGCTCAGCCGGTTTTCAGATGTACTGAAGCAGAAGAAAAACGTCTTGAGAGTCCTGCCATATGCAGCTTTTTGCTTAACTCACAAACCGACATGTAAATTGACTATTAAGCCCTGTGCTCTGCACCTCCAGAGACACGGTTAACCTTTGTGGTTTTGTTTTCCCCCAGAGGGAAAAGCACCTGCAGTGGTGAAGTTCCCCTTTAAATATACATGTGTGTGAATAATCAAACACGGTTACGCATTTGTGTTAGAGGAAGCCAAGCCGGCAGAGCCCACCTTGGGCACGGTGAGCCTGTAGCGCTCTCGCGTCCCAGGCAAGTTTATTTCAAAACAGAATGGAAGTCTGGACAGATCAAGTGTTCTACCATTTATTTCTTCTTTTTCCTGACATGGACTCACACTTCCACCCACCCTTAGGAGAGATTTTCAGTGTAAAAGTCAAAACACAGTACAGAAAGCACAGAGGGAAGTTTTGAAGCCCAGAAACAGTGCAGCAATACAAACTATGTACAGCAACAAACCTAAACGTCGCACTGGGGCAGGATCATACCACAGTTCGGGTTGGAAGGGACTTTCAAAGGCCATCTAGTCCAACCCCACTGCCATGACCAGGGACAACCTCAACTAGGTCAGGTTGCTCAAAGCCCTGTCCAACCTGACCTGGAACGTTTCCAGGGATGGGGCATCTACCACCTCTCTGGGCAACCTGGGACAGTATTTCACCACCTTCAGCGTAAAAAAATTTCTTCCAGATATCTAGTCTAAATCTCCCCTCTTTTAGTTTAAAAAGCCCTTGTCCTGTCGCTACAGAGCCTACTAAAAAGTCACAAAAGGTTGCTTAAGTTTGATTTATCTGATGGAGATGAGTACCACGGCTTCCATCAATCCCTCTCAAACTTCAGATACTTCCACTCACTGGGAGACTGTTTCCTATTTTCACTAACCAATTGCCCACCATCCTGGAGAAAAATGCATCGGAAGGTCAGCTGCTAAGTCCACAGGGACTAGGAAAACACGGACCATGGAACAAGGGGATACTTCTTATGTTCTTTACCATGATCAAGACAATTTCAAAAGTCAAGCTGAAATGCAGGTTTCACCACGTGAAGAGGGCTATGGAGATCAGTCCAGTACAGCTCTCCTTGTCTGGCAGCATGCACTCTCTCCAAGAGCTAATTCTATTTTGACACCTGCAGCACAAGTCCTACTAAAACTCATTGAGGATCTCAGAGGGTTGCCAAGGCAATTTCAGTAAGAGAGGAAGTTGGAAGAGACTTAGATGTTCTTAGACATCCCCCACACTGTTTGTGGTGGGGTAGAAACCAATTATACCAGCTCCAAGGAAAGTCTTTTCCATTCACAATGGAGAAAAAGATCCTTTAATTCCCAAAATCTCTTTCTCTTGCACTCCAGTTAATCTACGAAGGCAATGGCTAAAATATATATACAAGATCTCCCTTAATTTCATAGGGTTTTGCTGTCCAGGCTGCAAACCTGGACAACCTTTGCTAGCATACAGCCCCTTCCTTAAAAAAAAAAAAAAAATAAAAAAATATTTAAACAAATAGCAGGGACTCAACCCCCAAATCACACCCAGCATCTGCAGCTGAGATAACTGCAACATGCTTCCTCCACTCAGCTGAGTGATGCTCATTAAAAGCTACTTCAGATGGGATTGCACAATTATCTGCACTCCTCCAGGTCATGACCTCCCTAAGGGCAAGTTCCTGCCCAGGAACAGGATTGCCACACACACACACACACAGCTGCTCGGCTTTATGGCATCTTCCTTCAAGTGTTTGTGTCTTCGTTCTTGTAGCAAGTGTCCTTACAGCCAAAGTGCCTCCAAAGCCACTGCAGGCAGCTGGGGAAAATAACAACTCATTTTCATTCAATTACCAAATGGGGCAAAATCACAACCAGAGCAAGCCCTGGACCGTATCAGAAGTAGGTTTGACTAATTCCTCTAAGACCTTCTTGATGGAAAAGCGAGAGAGTGTTTGCAGACTCAAATAAACTCTGTCATCGCTATTGCTCATAGTAATTGACACACTAATACAACCACACTAAACAGCTTTCCTGATTCCCCGCCAAGGCTGGGAATCATTTACTTCTGGGTCCTGTTTTCACCACATGAAGGACCCATTTCACATACCCCACAGCAATCAGGAGCAACCACCCCACTCATCCCATCCAGAGAATCATGCAAGACTACCTTCCTCCTCCATTGGGCTCCTCCTACCAGGTTGGCAGGAGAGAATCTTTCCACAGCCCCAAGAGACAGAAATTCAAGGATGCAAACTCTTCTGCTAACAACACATAAACATTCTTCCTGCAATGGGCCATACTTGGGACCCACATTCACACCCCATGCACATGGGCCTCCAAAACTTTGCAGAACACAACATTATTGTTCGTCCAAGTTCCTCTAGATGTTTTCAAGTGCTCTGATCAATATCTGCAAAATTTGGAAGTCTTATCTATTCAAATTCAAGTGCCCCTATAGCTGAGCTGAACTGGGACTTTAAAGTAGAAGGAATGCAAAAAGCATCATTGGCTTGGGTTCAGATAAGAATTGGTTTTCCACTCATTGACCTGTAAGATGGAGCAAGCTGGCCTGCAACATTCCACTAAAGCAGAAATCAGACATACGAGTGACAGAAATAGTGACAGAAATACACACCCAAGAAAGAAGTATCAAAGAAGGGCTGACACTGACTCCAGTGACAGCAGTGTCCCAAGATCTAGATGAGGCAGTCATCCAGCTGGGACTGCCCAACTTGATGCTGGCTGGCTGGCAGGAAGATGCAAATCAAGGTTCTTGGGAACCTTTTTGACTCTAAACACGCATCACCAGCCAGCTCAAGAGGCTCCCACACCTTCCACCTGCTGGAGCCTTCTCCTCCCCAGGAGGCTGCTAACTGAACGGGCCACGTGAACAGTCCAAAAGCAAGTTATTACCTAACATAAAGTCGTTGATAAACCCACTCCAACCATCATGGGTTAAAAGTCTGCATACAAACAGCCCCAGGAGCAGATCTGAGAAAGCCTCCAGCTGGGAGCGCGTGAATGGGGCACAGATAAGAAACAGCTGGGGTGAATTAGGGACCACCAGCCCAGCTGCAGCCAGAGGAGGTGGCGCGGGTGAGATCCCAGGGCTGTAAACACATCTGCTTTTGGGGTCCCAGCCAGCAGTTCCCTTCGCAGCTTTAGTTGTTGAGCTGATTCACAACGAAACCACAGCGAAACAGCTTTTGATTTCGTTTACCAAGAGGATGTTAATGTTCAAGGAAATACGAGCCCTTGCACCAGGGGGAGAACAGTTAGCCCAGGGTTGATCATTTACTATCAGGAATTACAAAGCCTTCATCCACAGGAGTATTTTGATATGATTAACTGATGTCCTTGTTTTTATGGGACACCCCATGTAGTTTACGGGACTATTAACCCCCATGCGCACATCACTAAGGGGACTAGACACACAAAATTAATCTGCTTTTACTGTCAGTATTTGGTGAAACACAAGCAGTGAAGTGTTACCAAGTGGGCTACTCCAGCTGGAAAAAGCTATCAGTTATCGCAGGAAGAACTTGCTGCAGTTTTCCCTGGCAGCTTGGCATTAAACCGCAGCGCTGGAGCCTTTGACGCTGATTTCCAGAAGGCAGCGAGGGACGAGCGAGCCTCAAAATCTGCAGCTACTTAGCCAGAAAATTTGGAAGTTTGAGTTCACCGTCACCACTGGCTTTTAAACAAGGAAAACAGAACGAGTTCTGGCATGTTATCCAACTTGTGTTAAACCACTTAACCCTAAAGGGAAGCAGCGCACACGCTGCTCGGAGTGAAACGCAGCTGTAGCACGAAGCAACAGTAAGTTTTCTCGGGTCTTTCAGTATTAGTGTTCCCCACTTTTTCTCGCTACTCAACTGCTTTCGCTCATTACCACCCTTAATCCGCAAAACATATTTTCTCGGTAACCTCCCTCCCTCCCCAGCCTCTCAAACCCTAAGAACTTTACAGTTGAAGCAAAGTTAAACAAAACAACATCACAACGCAATTAAGGGCGCTATTACTCTAATCAAGCAGCACTGTATCTGACACTCGCCCCATTTTTGTTAGCTGCTTCTTCCTTGTAAATCCTCGGGTTTACACCATTAGTTTTCATCATTTACTTCATTAAAATTTTCTAAGTGACTGAGTAATGGCTCGTACAAGCGGAGCCAGCCTTTACAGATTATAGCTGCACGTCCGCGGTGCTTCATTACCACCAGATTAAGGCTGGAAACAAGAGTTTTTTAAGAACAAGCATGTGGCGCCGTAACTGCCGGCTCGGTACAGAGCGGCAGCCACAAATCACGGCGCTTCGCTTTAAACCCTACAGGCAGAGAACGCGAAACTTGGGGCTTATTATAAATAAACGGGTACCCAACGCCCCCCCGGGCAGAGCCCGGTGAAGGTAAAGAGGGTCCCCGGCGGGGCAGAGGGGTGCCACCCCCTCCCCGAGCATCCCCCGGTACTCACGCATGAGGGTGCTGAAGGCGCAGAGAGCCAGCAGCGCCTGCAGCAGGACGCCGAAGCGGCCCAGCAGCGCGCCGCTACCGCAGCCGTGCGCCGGGCGGGGAGCGGCCATGGCGAGCGCGGAGGGACGCGGAAAGGTGCGGGGAAGTGCGGAACGGAGCGGCCCCGCCGCGTACAAAGGAGGCCCCCGAGCCGCCCCCGCCCCCCCGAGCGGCGGACACACCCCGGGGCGGGGGCGGGGGAGGGCACGGCCGGGACGGGGACGGGGACGAGGATGAGGATGGAGATGGAGATGGATGGGGATGGAGGCGGGGATGAGTAGGAAGATGGGCATGGAGGGGGATGGGGATGGAGGTGGGGATGGAGGGGAGGGTGGGGGTGGGGGTG
>VYZM01007661.1:7193-21267 GCA_013398915.1 Dromas ardeola | reverse complement strand
TCAACAGAAGCCTATTTTTTGCAAGAGTTTCCCTTAGCAACAGCTGGCTTTAAGAAGGGATCTAAAAAGAGATAGTGAAATTGCTTTGGGGGTTTTTGGGAAGCTCTTGTCAGGAAGTTCCAAATAGTAAAACTTCTATCCAGCATACTGCTATTAAAAGAGAGATAATTTGTAGTTTTAAAGTAGAGGCAAGCGGGGTATGTCTGATGCAGAACAGAATGGGAAGGCTGGAGGAGAGATGCAAAGGAAGAAGCTGTCAAGGGACTAGGAGAACGATTTTAACAGAAGCATTGTGAATAGCCACAAATGGGATCAGATCTGTGAAGGAAAAAGATACTGGAGTCACCAAGACAGGAAAGATGAAAGCCTGGCAAGAGTTTTAGCCATATAGGTGGATGAGAAAGGCCATATAAGAAACATATCAGTGAGCGGCATACCCAACATCTAAACATTTCACAAAAGGCTGTACTATACCTAAATGCAGCTGGTAAAAAAAACCCCAAATAGCATTTCTGGGAATGCAAGGTAACATGGTGTCCAAACAAACTCTTGAGAGGGGCTATATATGCATGAACAGTGAACAAAGGGAGACAAGATGACAATGACAAGCAGGGTACCTTTCCATAAGGTAGCTTAGGTACATGTGAGATGAGACAAATACAAGTTGAAAAAAATCCTACAAATCTCTTATGGTAAAAATATGCCTGAATGGTGCAGTCAGGTGAGAAAATTTGTGCTGAGTTTTGCTTCCTAAAAATTCTGGCCAAATCTTCAGCTTGCATAAACTGGCATCGCAGCACCTATCCCTGTGCATTACGGCAAACTGAAAAAATTATGTCAATAAATACATATTGGCAGGTTAGTTTATAGAATGCTGCTGCTTTGATAAGTACCTTCATCCTCACATGCAAGCTAACAGGAAAACCTATCAGTTCTAAAAGAATATACTCCTAATTTAAAGCTGTAGGGGACATAATTAGAATGTAACAGAACCTGCTAAGTGAAGATGTACAATACACATACCATATCCTCAATACAGACAGCCCCATCTGCCTGATGATTTTATCAGCAGCTGTATTTTCTTCAGTTTTATTATCCATTGCAACATCACTGCTGAATCTCACTGCTAAGGGTCTTTATTATGTTAAAGGTTTAAAAGCATAATTTCAGATTTAAAGTGTTTGTGCAGTTATGCTATGTAGCATGAATGAGACTTGTAATTTAAATCTTTCTTGCCAAATGTTTTTGCTAATCTGCAGAGAATTTTCCATCTCATATTCTAACTCCCTAAAGAATCTTACTCTATCTAGACCTGATTAACTTGTAGCCTGAAGCCAGTTCAACATAGCTACAGATTGTAATCATGCAAGCAAAAGATGAAAAAAATCTGCATTGCATTTCTTTCTTTTCACAAGGAATAGCAGTATTAATAAGCCAACAGTAGGAAAAGTAGACGGTTTTATTCTTGCTTATGTATGAAGTAACATAGTGATTGACTGATTGATATCACAACAGTAATAAAAAGCCACTAGTTAGAATTTAAAATGTATGCTGAAAAACATAAATAGTAGAGGCAAAAACCGAAATACTAATTCCTTTATTCTGATCTTTCTATTTCTATCATACCAATATATTCCTGTAACAACTTCTATACGGCAGAATGCTTCACATCAAATGTTTTGGCTACAGTGATTCGTTATTTCAAAGTGCTCTGTGTATTAGTATATTCTTCTTTTTGTCATCATTTAAATCAGTTTTGTCACTAGAAAGCGTATTATCATGGGCTTTTCTTCAATAAATCATTTGCTAGCTAATCAAAGCAAGAGAAAACCTCAGTAAGGTGTCTCAGGTAACATTAAACCAATAATAAATTTACCGTAAGCTATTCTGTATAGATGGCACAAGAAGAAAACCCCTTTGGCTATATAAATAACTGGAAGAATGCAAAAGAAACTGTCTTTACAAATCCACTGAATGCCTGATTACCTGGAGCATGATGACTGCTCAACAGCTGAGTATTACAACTATATGGATAGCTTTAGCATTTATAGATCTGACAAACATTTCAGGTGAGCTCTTGGCAGGACACTAGGTGATGTAAGAAGTGCTTTTGCTTAGCATTTCCCAATGAGCAACGGAAAAGATCTACCACAAAGGTTTTTTTATTAGTCACAGATTATTTTCTCTTTGCTTCTTAAATCAGAAGTTTTGGTGGAAAGGTCTAAAGGAGAGAAAAACACTTTACACCTCAGAGATAGGATGTATGCGGGTATGAGTAACAAGGGCTGCATTTCAGTAACTATAGGTAGCTCATTAGGTATTCCCATGGTATTGGACTTTTGGGAAAGTGATGGCTGTTCAGAGTTATTCAAACAATAAGCAGACACTGAATGTGGATGAAAAAAAGCCAGCCCAGATTTCTGTATCAGTCAGTTTGGGGGCCACTGGTAACAGAAAAAGTGAAGAGAACTGAAACATGCTTCAAAATATTTCTCTTAGGTTCTGCGATCCACCTTTATTGGTACAGGACCAAAGCGAGAGGTTGTCCTTACACTGAAACTGGGAGAGATCAATGGAAACACATGCAAACATATCCAGTCATGGCCTTCAGCAAGGTCCATGTTATGAAAGATGCTGGCAGAGGCCAGTGCTAGTCTGTCACCGCTGCATCATGGAAAGCAAGCTCAGAGGTCACTGTGTCTGCTGGAGCTGCGCCCTTTGCTGTATTTCAATTGCAAGGCCGTCATGCCTGAGTAAGCCAAGTCCTTTGACTTTAGGAAAGACCAACCCTATTTGTGTTTGTTGCTTTAGGACTGGCTTGAATGAGACTATGAGGAATGTCAGAGTGGTTGGAAAGCCTGTCTGTCTGAGCCTTTGCTTACTTAAAAACAACCTCCTATGGAGTCATACTCAAGAAAGTAAAGAATTGCTACATGTCAGTATGAATTTTCTTTTGGTTAGTCTTCTGTAGTACACTTGGCCACGGAAAATATCTATTGGGATATGGAGATGCTTTCCTTTAAAATGGAAAAAACATTTTGCCCAGGTTCAAAATTTCAGGATGCAATTGTAGGTTTTGCTAAGTAACGCTAACAACGTAGCAAAAGTAAGTGAGGGGTGAAAAAAAGGGAGTAAGGTGTGGACTTACATGAGCTGAAAAGTTAGGCGACGTCTCCAAACATAGCCGGAAACTGTCAATAAATGGTATTTCAGGTTGTTTTTTTTTTAAAAAAAACCCCACCTCTTTTTTCAGACTGACTTTCAAATAGCCCTTACTGTACTATAGTTTTACAACATTTTGCATCAAAGACATACAAACCAATTCACCACAGCTCACAACTGCACAATATTATTTAATGTGTTTTTAGTATTCCTCTAATGAGTATAACACAGCTTTAAGATCCCTGTGTTCCTGAGCTCCATTTAAATCAGAGACGTTATGCATTATATATATAAAAACCTGAATCTCTTTGCAATGAAAAAGCTGCACTTGATCTTCGAGTGATGACTAAAATCTTGTAATTACTTGGGCAAATGAGCCATGAAACACTGTCAACTGTACTGTGTCCAAATCATAGAGCCAGTGAATATTTTATTGCACCACAAAGATTTAAATATTACATCAAGATTTACTTTACTCAGTATTACTGATTGAGAGAACCTCCGATAGATACTGAATAATTGAGAATCTTACATGCAGATTTTGAGACGGATACCCTCATGACAGTAAAAATAAAATCTAAAAAAATCAGACATAAATATAAGATTTTCCAGATACAATAATGGTAGATTATTTAAGAAATGCTTAAATCACTGTTGTACAGAAGGTGATGGAATTCTAAGAAAAATATTAGTGACACTAAGAGACCTCCCTATGAAAAGAGAACTGAAAACACCTAGTTTACAGAGGGAAAATTAGATAGTGGCAGTGTATTACCTACAGGAGTTGAAAACATTGTAATTAAATAACAGTTATTCTGAGATCTCAGATTACACAACTGTTGTTACATACTGAACTAAAATATCAAGACAGTCAGGGTGTCAGGTAAATCAGATTCGCTAATTAATTAGCTAATTTATTCAGTCAGCCATGAATTCAGTTCACCAATGAGTTATTTCAAAGATTATCATTATTATAGCAATTATAAAATGCAAGGTTCTTTCTTTACATATAAGATGTTAATATCCTAAAGAATTTAGCCTGGTCAAAACATTCAAGAGTTTTTGTAAGTTCAAGAAAACCTGTTGCAACCAATTATAAAATTGCCATCTATAAGAGAAGTTTCTAGTTCTTAGCTGAGTGAGTGCTTTGTATTCTGAAATGTGAAGACCCCTAATCCCATCTCATTATCAATATAAATGTCTGACTTTATTAAAGACTCTGCTAAATCCATGGCTTTAACAACATCTGATAGCATTAAGTAGCACAGATTAGCTACAGACCAAGAACAAAAGTTAGTATCAGTTTTCTTCACCTTTGATCAGCTTCAAATGTGCCAACCTTTAATATCATTCAGTATCACCTCATTATTATATTGACAGAGGGATATATGAGGATCATTTTGTCTTGTTTTTTCAACCTCAAGAACATTCCCTGTGTCAAAAAAACCCTTTTATTTGAGTTTTCTTCAGAACTCCATGTAATGGCAGAATCCTACTTTCAGAAATAGGTTTCAGGACAGTTGAGAACGTTAGTATAAAAGACCTGTCTAGGGAAAGTCTTCAAACCTTGCGGACTTAAATGATTAAAAGGAAAAAAAAAGTCTGATTCAGCAGAAATTCAGAAGAAAAGTATTTTGAGTTAAGAAAGTTAGAACCAATAACGTTTTGAACTCCCTCTCCAAGTACAGAAACATTGCTAAATACTAACCTGCTACCAATCTATGTGGAAGACAGACTCATGCTTCTGGTTATTATTCCCTCTGAACTAATTCATGAATAATCCAGCTATTCTCTAAATTTCAGAATGAAAAACCCCCAAAGATTCTGAAACAGCAATATTTTTGCCCCACATTTAAAAAATAGTGTAAATATGGAATTTTACATATAAAATATGAAAATATCTTCATTTAGTATTTCCCATCAAAATACATAAACCCCATGATCTTATGTTTGCAAGAAACTGTTACAGTAGGTTTTCACAGGAGCACCTGATTTTCCCATTAAATGAGCTTGTATTACCATTAAAAGATAATTAGGATCAGTTTGTGATTTCAGAATAATGTAAATTAGATTAGAGAATAACCTGCTGTAAAATAGGGCATGAAATGAACTATAGAGAAACTTGTTTGAAACCATTTTAGCATTTTTATTGGATTAGCTCAGTCAAATAGTGATACAAGTGCTCAAGAACAAAGAAAAGAGGAATTCACACCCACACCAAGTAGAGATTGTCAGGTACCCTAGATGGACATTTAATTTATAGTGCAGTTTTGAAATGTAAAATATATTTCTTGATTAAACAGTTGAATATTTTTAGGACAGACAGGGACCTTGCTAAGGCTTGAGAGCTTTCAGATATCTACCTGGGCTTGGTTCAATCTCCCATAGAAATACGGGGCACTTAAGAATATCAACCTTAAATTTCACATTTCTAAGTTAGGGTGTGGTTACCTCTTGGGACATGGTTCAGTCTTGTGCCAGATTTTCTTCCTTAGTGTTTAAAATCCAAGATTTAGACCTCTGAAAGCCTCAGAATCTCTGTAAGTGTGTAGACGGGAAAAGAAACCTACCTAACCTTTTAGAAACATTTTAAGTTTGGTTTCACTTTTTAAACAGCATCCTTGCTACAGCAAACAAGGATGGAGGAGAGTGACAAGATTTCTTGTGTCCAGGCTACATGATGTTTCTAGGGATATAAGAGTATTAATGTGCAATGATGTTCATTGGTCAAGTGAAAAATGCAATTTTTTTTCTTGGGGAAAAAAATAATTAACTGAATGACAGGCATACAGATAGGTCTAATGTGACACGAAACTAGTGTGATAAACTTTAGGAACCTTCTAGGACAGTAAATAACTTCTCAGGGTGAAAGTATTTGTCCTGGTATGATTCAGAATGAGTCAGCAGGACACGAGGTTCCAAACACTGTTACTTAACTTGTGGCAAACAGGTGAATGACAATGCAAATGACAACCTCCTGTCCATGCTACCAAGAATATACTATTCAGAGTGCATGCTGGTTTTTGTCAGATCTGGACCGTACCAGAGTGAACTTCTGCCTCACAGGCTTTAACCCTGTAAAAAGCCCTATGTAGAAATTTTTTTTCTTCTTTGAACGGAGTTCATACTGCACGAACCCCAACCACACCGCAGTGCATTCTGTGGCTCTATCCTATACTCGTGCTATACCTATACTCTATATCCTGTAACCAGGACAGGTCTTAGGAATTGCCAGGAAATTCGGTTAGTTATTGCTAGTAGAAGGCATTAGGTGGAAGTTATTACTTATTCCTTCTGGTTTGTAGGATACAAATCTATAGGATCCTGTAGGATATATGATTGAACCTCTAGCTTAAATCTACAGATGTGTCAAGATCTACTTCATTCCCTCTCCAGTTTTTCATTTCCTTTACCCTGCAGGCAGAACAACCTTCTAAAGAACTGTATTTTATTTTACTAGCACTAGGATCCAATTAAGAAGACTTACACAGGCACAAGTCTGATGTATAAAAGTGAGTTTTACCACAGCATTTCTGAACAGTTTGTGGAAGTAACATCTTTAGGACAGATTGACTCGATGCATCTCATGAAGAGCACTTTTCTAAACTTCAAGGCTTGCACATGCCTAGTTACAGGACGTGCTATTCCCATTACAGGGTCTTCATAATGGTCGTGTGTCTAGTTTAACAAATAAAATTTCCCATTCTACACAATGAGGTTTGACAATTTTTAAAATCTAAAGCTACTACTGTAGCTTTTAGTTGAAATGATTAAGTGGAAAATTGCCTTAAATGTTTCCTGGGTGAGGCAAATGAATGATAATTAAATTGATTAAATGGAAATGCAGTTGTAAGGTATTGGCTGCTTTCACATGGAAAATTTACTTTGTAAATATACGAAGAATAAATGTTTTTGATGAGAAAAGATTGAGATATTTATATAAAAGATTTTGACTTTGGAGCAGCTCTAACATAGTGACAGTGGATTACAGGGGATATAATTCTTAAACGTGTATGTAAAAACATCAAACCAGGGGACAAGTAACTTTTGCCTAACTCATGTGAATTACATGTCAAATTAAATACAAGCATGAATAAGGCAAGGATATGGGATTTGGCTGGCTGAAAATAACACTAAAAACCTGTTGTGCCTCCTTTTCTTCACTTGCTCAGATTAAATATCGCTCCTAGACACTGATTCCTGTCAATAGGGTCTAAGTGCAGAGTAACTGCACGAATAACTTTGGACTTCCATCACTATTCACTGGGCATGACTGTCAGTCCCTGACACTGCTCTGAACATGTTTTGTATATTTTATTGATCTTTGAGTATTTAAAGAGCTTGGAAAAAGAGTTCCCTTTTCTAGCCATGAACAATTCTGTCGGATGAATCATATAAACATTTGCCTGTCAGCAAATGAAATCCACGTGACACAATGCTTTATAAGATGTAGTGTTTACTAACACAAATTAACTGATAATAAAAAGGAGGAAAGCGAACTCAATTTCCCCTGTGAGAAAAAGCTGATCATTTCATTGCAAGTTACACTTGTTTTTTTTTTTTCACCAAGTCTATGACAACTGATTGATCGACTGATTTTCCCTTTATGGTGGTATATTAGGGCTCCTTTGGCTGAAGAACGGCTATCAGGGAGCGAGCAGAGCTGGAACTTAGAAGTAATGAATGATCTGTCCTCACCTCTAGCATGTCCATTGCTCAAATGAGCAGTGTGACGGTGCACCAGTTCTGCACTGTTCCAGCCACCTCATTTTCCTATAGGGATCTTTAACCTGGTCAGGTTACAATGCTTCTGTGCTGGGTGATGGAAGAGGCTGTATCAGACTGGAGAACTGTGTACTACGCTTAAACTGACCTTAAGTTTCCAGGTTTGTGAAGGCAGAACACTACTACTCATTGGTAGAAAAGCAGATGCATCTTACTCAGATTCAGGGTGCATTTATAAATATGTGTCACATTGTGCAGTTATGTTTGCATCAGAATGTAGCAGTCGCTCAATAGTGCTTCTCACTCTGATAAAGCTTGTAGAACAGGGAATGAGAAATACAGCCTACAGTCAAAACTGCAGGGAAGTCTGGGTGAGAAAAATGAAATGTAATTATTATAGCTAAAGCTCGTGAGGACATTGGGCCAAATGTCACTATTCCTGCAAAAGTGTGCAATGGGACCTTTATAGATGCATTATTCACAATTTTACAGTTCTTCTAGAAGTACAGGTACCCTTGCATGTTATTCTGGGCAGTATTCTATTAGAGGTGAAAGGAATATTTACTGAACCACTGACACTGCTATATTATGTTTTCTACACGCCAGCATTGGCTTCAACAATTCTCACCACAGCCCTCTGCCGATGTGGGCCAGGACATGGGTGGAGTTAAGTGGCTATGCAGTAATGCGCTGCAATCAGACATAGATTTGACAAGAGGCTGGAAAATATTTTTCCAGCAATAGGACTGATTAGACATTCACAGCTCGAGCTGAAACACTGCAGAAATGCAAATAGATTTGTTCTCTATAATGGCAGCAATTACTGCTTTGCTTCATCCTATAGCTGGATCAAAGCAGAGAGAAAAGGACTGACATTTCTGCACACTAGAATTGCTCTTTCATTACTTCCATGCTGCCAGGTTTTTATATATACTGGACAAAGTACCCAAGAATGCACTGCAGAGTAGCCTTTTAGGGATGGAATAATGAGCTATATAGTCTAATAGCTCTTTTCTTGCTCTAATTTCTGTGCCTCCATGATCTACTCCTTCATTTCATCACTTCAAAGATCAGAGAAAGATTATATTCCTAAACGAGCAAGACTGAAAAACATTCCCTTTGGGGGGGGGGACACTGATAAAAGTTAACTGATATTCCATCACTGAGTATAGCCTACTATGAACTGTGGTAACTTTTGGTTTTGATATCATACAGCAGTGGTAGCCAAATTTGTTTTACACACAAACATAGTTTTACAGAGTATCTATTTAGACTTTACCATAAGCTGTAAATTGCGGAAATCTTTTTTTTTCCTTTTTTTTAATTTAATCTCATATGGACAGTTGATTACTCAAAATGCTTGCCATTAGCAGCTTGTACCATAGGTTGACCCACAGTTCACGATATACTGCTCATATCACATTAGAGAATTCTTTCTTAAATCAGGCCAGGCCTCCAGATGGGAATAATTTCAAGACTACTCACAAACGTAAGAAGTGCTTCAGAAATAAGTAAACATTAATTGTTTTAGGATGCCTGTTGGTACAGCTCCAAGCAATTAAATTAGCAAATATTTCTGGAATTTCTTGACAAAACTGTAAAAAAAAATAGCCTTACGATCTCTACTTCCTTCAGTTTGGAGTTCTTGCTATGTTAACTCATATGTTTTACTTTTTATATTACATTTCAGTTTTTTATACACATGCAGACACACAGCCTTTGTTTTTCATAGCAATTTCTCCTGTACCATAATCACCGGTCTGTGTTTTGGAGCATTGAAAGGGTTAGAGACGTTACAGAATTACTCACATTTGTCAAACACCTACTGAAGTCAACAGACGTTTGGGCTGTACAAGAAAATAACGATGACAATGTTTTTTCTAGTAACTGAACATACGGTAAAAAGCAAACAAAATGTGAAAGACAAGACAGAGGAGCACAGCAGAGCTGTCTGTAGTTAAGCAATAGCACTAGCAACGAGAGATCAGGGAATAAATCTTGATTCCACATGATAGATGAGGAAGCCTCTGGACTGGAAATGAATGTTAAACACCGGTTCAGGCGCGGGGAGCCCGGGCCGGAGGGGGGCGGTCACCAGCGCCCACCAGCATCCCCAGGCCTTTGAGAACTGCGCTTTGCCACCCTCTGCTGTCCAAAGCCTACCCAAGCACCAGTCAGTCATCTTACCCAGTTAAAACCTTTTTTGAAGCAAAATGTGTTTTCTGGGGTACATAATGGGTACCATCTTCCAGTAGGCTTTTACTTCGCGTAGTTTTACATGAGCTTGGTTCTGGGGTGTTCCCAGCTCCCAGCACAAATCCAGAAAGGGAGATCTGAGTATAAATTTGGTACATTTTGTTTGCCACATCTTTTTTAAATATTTCAGCTGAGTGCAGTTGGGACTTAACACAGCATCAAAAGGACAGGCAGGATTCTGCACCAAAGCTTCTGGCCCAGAAGCCAATCTATTGCTACCATGCAGTGTGTGACTTTGACCCAGCCTAAGGAGTCCCCTACAATGGATTATTCCCAATTTTCCTGCTCTTCCCCATCCTGTTGCAGCTTAAGCCTGAAGAATAAATGGGCCTTGTTCGTCCTAGAAAGACTGTTTGTACCTGCTTTCGCTGATTGAAAATATTTTCAATCTCAAATTAATTTTAGTGAGCATTAGAACTTCTAAAGGATAAAAAGCAGATCCAGGAGCTGCATTTACATTCACTGAAGCTTGAATCTGTTCGGTGGCATAGAAAGCAGAACTGTCTGCAACACCTTGCCAGGAGAAAAAGCACAGATGAAAGGCGGAATCACGGCACTAAGGATTTTACATTTCCATTGCACTTTGATGTTCAGCTCTCACTCCCCTCCCTACCCGAAGCAAGCCAACACCACGGTGTGTGACTACATGCTTCTAAGTGGTTGAATCTGCCTCCAGGCACTCTCCTCCTAGTCTTCCTTGCTACATTTGAAAAGATCATCTGCCTCCCCAGCATCTGTTCATGAGTGATGACGATCAATGCTAAAGGAAGAGAAAGGGCAGGCCAGTGGCAATTTTATCAATTGGAAATCATACACGAGGCTTTCAAAATGGGCTAGCAAGAGGAAATTAAGAATAGGTTAGACTGGAACGATCGTGCAGATCAAAGTAGTGAGAGAAAGAGGGGAAACTAACTCAGACGTGTTTTTAGAGGCAGAAAGCCCTGCAGAAAAGGAAGTATGAAGGCACAAATATCTCAGCAGAGCATCTTGGCACTGCACTGTTACACATTCCCTTAAGACAGGGGCTCATATGGTATCACTATGGAAAGAAGAAAGAACTCCAGTAGGAACACTGGCTGAGTAACACTGCAGTGTTTCCACCCCCATCGTGTTAAAAAAACCTTGAAAGATAAATAATAAGTCCTCAAACAACATTTTTCTTAAATGACATAGTTTGTATTCTTTGGATTGTTCAGCTTTTAGTTTGCAGTTGGATCATGTTTTCCAGTTTCTCTTCATAATGAGGCATAAAAAGTAATTGAATATGAGGTTTTTGAACAACAAGAATATCCTCAAGTGTGGCACTTCAATTAAAATATCAAAGATTAATAAGGTTTGCGAATAAAACCAGGTTTGATAACGCAGAGGTGTGGCACACCTCTGAAATGCGTTGCCTGGCTTCAGCCATCTGTCCTGGCTGTTACCAAAGGTTTTTGTCCTTGTAACACAATGGGGTTAGTTGTTGTTGAAAATAGTTATGTAGGCAGAGTTTGAATAATTAATTCTTTCAAAGCAGAAGCCACCCAGAGGCCAGTACCTAATGAACAGAGGAATAACACAGAGGAGAGTCTGTGGCTACAGATGCCTTGTTTACAGCCCATGACAAGTTAACCTCATGGTGTGGCATTTTTTTCTCCTCAGCCCCTTCCTGAGGCTCTTTAATCAGGGTGAATATTATCTGAGACTGTATTTTCTCTGTGGAGCTGTTTGTCCTTCATAAAGCATTTGTGGGCAATTATTGGGAAATGTGTTAAACTGATACCAGTGTGCTCTATTGATGTGGAAGTAGCCTGCCTGGATGCTTCACAGCTTTCCCAAGTCAACCTAAGGACAGAACAATCTTGTTTAAAGAATTTATGAGAAAAACTGGAATTTGTCCTTGCATTACATTGAACATTTTTACCTTTAAAAACCAATGGCTGTTTGTCTCTACCCTGCACTGAAAGCCTAGGAACTGACAATTCAGCCAGAGAATGAGGGTGAATGCTCTGAAGGAATGAAGTCTGAATAGCTTATGAACCTTGGGCGACCCTTGCCAGCTGTCCTATTAGGCTGTGTTTTCTCCTGGCCAGACCCTAACACGCATGGACATGTATTTGAGCCCTACAGATTTTACTAACAGGCGGCTGTTCTTAGGCCAAACGCTGAAGTCAAAGATACCTTTCTCTCACAATGAGCTTTGATTACCAGTTGCTGATGCTCTCCTTGCTACATTGGTTTGTTATCCTGGCTTCGTTACTCTTGTTACTCTTTTTTTTTTTTTCCTAGTCAATCGCTCCACCAGCAGGGACAAAGTCTTGCTACCTTCTTAGATCTCAGACGCAGTTAAGAGATAATAATACTCCTTTATTACATGCATCACATGCTTTCAGCCAGACTGTGGTGTGAGGGGCACATGAGGGAGTGCTTGTGGCCACTTGTGGCAGACCTATTCCTAATTATATAAATTTCTTGTATTAGTGGAGTTACATGAACAGGACCACCTACTGCCTGCCTAATAACAACTGATATTGCCCTGTAGTAACGTTAATGCATTGCAGGTCAGTATGTCATTAATAGATTAATATATTCTTTCATTTAAAAAAAATTATATACATCATCTTGTCATATATAAGAATTATATAGAACATCCACACCACTGAAGAGACTGTTTTGTGAGGAAAGGGAGAAGTTACTTTATGTCTTGTCTCACTGGGAAAATATGACAAAATTTATGTGCTTACAATTATCATTAGATCTTAATTTTTGGCAGGTTTAACTACTATCTTCTCTTCCCATTTATTTTTAAGGGAGTTGTGTGTTCGTGAATGTGCCAGTTTGATAGCCCCAAAGACAGGGAGCATCTGTTTGCCTATAAAGGAAATATATTTACAACATTCACTTCCACAAACTGCTCCCAAAAGAGCGCTTCAGTCACACACTTGAGGGGCTAACAAGAGGATCAGTAATGTAAAACCCCCGTCATCTTGCCAAGATTACTAATGAGGCTGCAATTTGCCAGTGCGAGGTTGTAAGTGTAATGGGTTTTGCAGTCTATTCCTTTGCTAGAAGGGCATTGTAACAACTAGTTCAGGCTCTGAGTCACTTCCAATCCTGCAAGTGTTCCCATAACTAATGTAATTTTGTTAGTGATATCCTTAAATCATTGTGTCACGATTCCAGTAACTAAGTCTCCATACTCAGAAAACTAAGTGAAAACATTTGAAAATCAGGCTGATTATTAACATTCTGACATTTAGGCATACTGGACAACAATTTTAGTTAAAAGAATCCCTCATATCTAATTTTCTAGATATCATCTCCAGTTTTCTAATAATAGTTCATCAGAATTGTTTCATTTACTGTGTTATTCAGAATCCTTGGGTAGACCAGTGCTTGAAGAGTGACTTGTAAAGGATGATGCTTGCTTGGTAACTCGTAGCATACCCTTACAACCAGTGCCCAAAGTTGGATAAAAGAGAAGTGAGTGTCCTTGCTCCAGCAGACTTTGGAAGGTATTCCGGTCACACAATGAACAAGAGAGCTGGCACTGGCTCTTCCCATTTTGGGAGTGTTGCCTCACTCCAGTTACCCTGAATCTGCATGCCCCCAAACGAGGCCCACCATGTGGATAGGCGCCCCCACCGCTAACCTAGAGAAGAGCTCTAAACAGAACCCAGGCATCTGGAAAAAAAGTTTTGTTTGAAATAAAATGAAATGTTCATTTCCCTCCTTATTTTTTTTTGTTTAATGATCTAAAAACTAACACAAAATCTGCCTTTGGCTCAGCTTGACGTTTCTCCTACCCCCTTTCCCCGCTGAGCCATGTACGTGAGCTCACAGGGGGTGCCGAGCAAACCCAGGCTCCGCAGTTCAGCTCAACCTCGCTTTTCCCCCCGGCGGCCCGGGCGGGATGCCGCGCAGAGCTGCCGCCCGGGGCGCTTACCAGCTT
>VYZM01007659.1:227544-247853 GCA_013398915.1 Dromas ardeola | reverse complement strand
AGGTGTAAAACGGCTAAGTGGAAAGAATGCTTATTGTATATCAGGGTTCTATTATGATTTGAAATATTTTCAGACTGAAAAATTATGAAATAAAACACCACCAACTGAAGCACTAAGCCGAGATTGTACAATGATGATTTTTAAGACAAAAATAACACACTTCTATTTATCATGGAGGAAGCAATTCTAATTCCTTTTATGCAGTGAAGCAAACTGAGATTCATTTTTTTCTTATGCATTCAAAAAACCCTGAGTTATGTTTACATAGTCTAAACACCTATGTTTAGAACAGATACTTTTTTATTATTATTATTTAACAATACACAAAGAAAGTAATCAGATTTGGGGCATGCTGTACTAAACTTGATACAGATACAAGAAGAAAATAGAGTCTCTGCTTTACCCTTAGTAAAATACTCCCAATCTCATTTTAAAAAGATAGTACAAGTGAGTTTAACAAGCTATAGAAGGGCATTAATGTGAAATGAAATACATATTCAGTAACAATGGCATACAGATTAGCTACATGTATAACATTGTATTGTTCAAGAGCTCTTTCTAAAGTATGGATTTTTACCTCTCTCCTTTTTGTTGCTCTACCTTGGGATGCCTGCAAAATGCTGTCTAATATAAGTGAGATAGAATGTGGCCCAAGAGAATTTAAGCCTTGGACTGTGTAGTATAAACAGTGGCTAGAATAAGAAAATTAGATATAACATCATAATTTAACAAGGTTAACCTGTGAATAATTTGTTTTACCTTGGTGATGTAAGGTAATGTCAAATATTTTGTTGCAGCACTTAGGAAAGGAGAGCTCAAAACAACAAACAATGCTGCAGTCAAACTCACAAAGCCCGTGAGGATACATGTTCTAACTGCCAACCAGAATAACGCACAGTTGAATAGCAGCATGTTTGGCATTTTCATTAGTTAACTTTTTTAACCTGAAGTGAAAGTAAAAATGAACATTCAGTTTCATATGAAACAGTTTTTACCGTAAGCAGAAGTTTCATGTCGAATGTTGAAGTGCTGATTTTTAAACATAAGCTTTATGAATGTCTTCACTCAAAATCCCGTGCAAGCGCCATTTACTGAAGCAGTCATGTTGATTATGAACTTAAGAAGAATCAGAGTAGATTGCTGCCCTTTTTTAGGGAAGTACTATGTTCTGAAGAGAATCTGGCAGGTCAGGTGTTCTTACTACTATGCTTCTGTGTGATGAAAGTATTTGGATTGGTATTTGCTGCTTGGGGAATATTTTTTTCTAAAAGATGCTTTGTGTTTCCAGCTAAACCCTGTCCGTTTGAGAAGCATTCTTCTTTGGCATACTTGATCTTTTCTCTTCTTACTGAACGTGCATATGTGAAAGGACTAATATTTGATATGGTAATAAACCCATTGTTTACAAAGTCTAGCAGTTTGGTGGGTAAACTTTACTTCAGTACACATATTGAAAGATAAACTCTGTGCAAGCATGGAAATCAAAGTTAAAATCTGTTCAAATGTAGAAAAGAGAATTTTGTATGTAATTTATTCCTGTTTCTGTATACAGATTAGACAAGAGTTCAGCCAAGGAACTCTGGAGATTATAAATTTGAGAACAATCCTGTCTTGCTGAAATTGTGATAGGCATCTATAAATTTCACTTATATTGACAAAAGGGTATGTGATTTCTTTTTTGTATTTGGATAGGATCCACAGTCCTCAAAGGGGCAAAGTATGTACAAATTTGAGATTTTTACAAGTATAAAGGGACTACAGCTATTTGTAATCGTGCAGTTTAGGGCCCTTTCATTGTTCCTGAGTCAGACCTTTGTGTGGATGTGAACTATCCTACTTAACATTTCTGTTGAGCACTGAGAGTGTCTCTGATCTGCACAGCATACCTTGACTATATTGATATCTCACTGTTTAGTATCCTGTTAGATCTGTATGTTTTAATTGGCCTAGTGGATCACTGGTTACTAAGTTTAAATAAATGCTGTGCAATGCATTCTCTTCTCCCCTGTGGGCTGGGTCCTGGATGGACAAACCTGCTTACTCTCTCTGAGACAGCTTCCCTGAGGATAGGTGTAGCAATTTCTGTTGCTTTAAGAATCCACTACTGGGAGTCATTGATCTGTATCTCTTTAAAAGGGTTCTAGAGATTGCTTAAAACTCAAATGTAAATGTATTTGCTATGTTTAAAAATTGGCACAGTGAGACTGGATTTAATGATGTTTGTTAAATTCTTTTGAGGGTCTGTAGTGGGAAATGGTTACATTCCTGTGGCTGTTCATTTTCTAAATATAAAAAGCTGTAGGATCTTTGCTGCTTGTGCAGCATGGTAACTTTGATGGAAATGTTCTTTTATTACCCTGCCGAGGTTTCATCAAAGTCAGTGAGGATACCAGCCTACAGTATCCACAATCAGCTGAATGTAAAGGCAGTGTTCCCAATCTAAATTAGAGCAAAAATGAAACATAGAATGTTGAGTTGCATTTGTCTCACTGGTTGATAGAGTCATCTTTTCTGTCATTAGCATGAATTACACAGAGACCTTGCACAGAGGAGGCTATATGAGATGGCAGTTGTGACCTGCTAATATTTTTCATTCTTCTTAGTTCTTGCATGGTTCTCAGAAAAAACCTGCAACACAATAGAAACAAAATGTACTAATTCCACGTGCCAGTAAAACCACTGGGTGTAAACCACAGCTGATAATTTGGTAATGATATTGGCTCATGCAGATGATATGAACTGAAACTTTGCAGTGTGCGTACACTGACAGCTCTCAGATGATTTGTGCTATATGATTTTGCCTGAGTGTCCCAAGAAGGCAGAACTCTATATATTCTTCCAGCCTCTGCTTTTTCTTTTTCTTAGCTGAGTCCTGCTTTCAATTTAGAGAAAATTGAGACTATGGCCCTATCTCTTACTTTTAACTTTTAAAATATTTTGCACCCTCAGAAACCTACAAGAAAGTAGTCCTTGTATGTCCTGACCAGAGTCATGTCAATTTTATCTAGGTTTGGCATAGTAGTAGAAAGCTAGGACAGTCTTCTGGCTTGCAGTTAACAAATAACCATTTTAGGGAGTCTAGCTTAAGACAACTTTAAAAGCCTGTTTTAAGGAGTAGCTACCAGTATTTGAATTAGTTCCCTTCAGGTTATCTTGGGCCACTAAACAGTTGAAAACTATGGCCACACTTGCTATTTCTGTACCTACTTTCTCCTCGGGTTCTCCCTGAAGTTTTTAACATAGAAAAATGTTTCTAATACATTTTTCATATTCAGAATCTCCTGTCATGTTTCAGTAGTCATAATGCATTAGTAACAAAATAATGCAAGATCCTCACCCTTGCCAAATCTCTCTTGTATTATTTTGTGTCCTTTCATTAGTGATATATTATGAATATTGAAGTATGACAAAACCTACAAGAAAAAAAAATGAAAAAACAATGAAAATGCTTTAATTGATGTTGTCAGAAGGGGAGAGGAGCTTGAATAGCAACACATTTAATCAAGCATATGCCTTTCAAAAAAAACCACTCTGGGGTCTCTGGAGTCGTGGCTGAATGTGAGAAAGTGTCTTTTGAATGTTCTAAATTCTTACATTGCTGGATGCTCTCTGTCATGTGCTACAGTAGTGAATTTCCAGCCACTTCAATTCGCCATTCCTGCTAGCCTGACCTATTTCTGGATCTTTGTTGCTAGCTGTAGGACTCTGGGTGAACAGGCAGTAGTGGTTGACGTGTACCTCTGCAATAACACTTTGCACAGATGAAGAGACTTGGCTACATTCGGAAAAAAATGGTTTAACCAAAGCCTGAATGCAGCCCGCTATATGAAAAGCAGAGAATAATTGACAGCTTGCCATGCTGGATGTGCTGGCTATTTAAGATACTTTGTTCTCAGCTTCTGATAAGCCTTTACAAAAGAATCTGCAGAACTGAGGCTTAAGAATAAAATATAAAAGCATACGCTGTAAATTTCTGTAAGTCAAACAAAAAGGATAATTCAAATCACTTAAAATATCTTGAAGGAATATTACATCAACTTACTTAAAAAGAAAAAACCCAAAAATAATAGCTGTGATAGCAACTGCAATTAGCAGAAAAGGAAAAACAAGAGCTATTTTGACTAGAATAAAGAAGACTTGAAACTGCTGCAAAAAATTCTCAGCATGAAATGGAAGGCTCACATGCAATTCATCCATATTATTAGAAAAAAAGGTTCATTAGCCTGCCAGTGGGAGTTGTATCGAAGAAATTCATTGGACTCTGTAAGATCTGCGGATAAAGGGAAAGAGCAGAATCAGATGATAGTCTTTGTCTTTTACTGTAGTTAGAGTTTATGTAGTAATGCATACAATATCTTTAATCTTGGCTAAGATTAAAATTATAGGAGTAGCAAACAATTCTGTTACAGCTTTTACAACATCAGCATTTATAAAACAGCTTTTGAAAGTAAAATAAATTTCTTCTGGTCTTAAAGTCTTTCTGTTTTCATAAGTAAAGCAAAAAACAAAATAAACACGTGAGAGTCAGCATATCAAGGGTATGATGATTTCATGGCAAAACCTACTACCTCCACTCAGCTCTATGACCTGTACACGAATAATAGAAACTTAACTTAAAGCAGATTAGGGGTGCGGTTATAGATTTCTGTTACACAGAATGACAGTTTTTACTTAGAGACCTTGTCAGAGGGTTTTAGACATTTTATGAAGAATAACTGATTAGGAGTTTTTTATAGGTAGTACTTTTTATAATATAATATAAACCTGATGCAAAAGACTGATATTCAGATCATCTGCTTCAGGTACCTCTAATATAGATGTCTGCATCCAAGCCTGTTACCTAAGTTCTTTTTACAGTAAGTGGAAGTAAGTACACACTTCTAGAGGACTGTTCATTTGACATGTTTCGGGCATTTTAACTCAGGACAGGATAAATCTCACTGAAGTTGCTGCTTTTCTCCTTCAATTGTTAAGGAAGCCTAGATAAATATTAAATAAGTATTCTCTACTGACTGTAAAGAACAAGGTAGTTGCTTTACCTTATAAAATAAATTATCAGGTAACGTAGCAGGAACCTTTAATATCGCCTTCAGAAAAAATAAACCCTTTAATGATTCTTAGTATGATCATGGTCACTATGCTGATTCCACAGACTAATAGACAAAAGTATGTTCTAAGGTTGTCTGAGATACTTTCCAGTACAACAGTTTTTGTTTTGTTACCCAAAATGTTGCAGTTTTCCTTTTAAAAAAAATACATAAACAGATCCATTATCTAAATCTTCACTGATGTTCACTGATCTGATGATAGATAGGAGTGGAGAAAGACAGGGCAGCTGAACTGAAAGGCTTCTCTTCTACACTGCTTTATCTTCTTTTTTTTCTTCCTTATTTTTTGTTTTTAAATTGGAAAATAGGTCTGAGGAAGACTGGTGTTGTGTAAAGCAATTTTAGGACATCTCATGCGTGGTAAATCCTTCTACTATATGTAGAAAAAGCCTTGGATCTATAAGCCTTATATGAGGCTCTTTTATCACACAGATGCCATGTTTTTATTGTTTTGAGATATGAAACATTTGTAATAATTTTCCTGATGGATTAGTTCTCTATAAATCTTTACAGTGTTTAGTTTCATCGTCTAAAAACTGCATTTTGACCGAAATCATACTCTCTTCTTTTAAAATCTCACTTTCCATTTGATGTAACTGTCAACTTTTTTTTTTTATGCTTTCAGACTTTTGTTTCAGGTTTCTGGAGAGCTTGGAAATCTGTAGCATTTCCTCCACTAAACAGACTAAAGTTTTTTCACAGGCAGTATAAAGTTAAGTTACAGAGGATAGTTCTCATGAGTTTTTGAAGATATGTCTGAGCTCCATGTTATTGTAACCAGATTCAGATGGCTGTGATGTATTTCTTGTTGCTACGTCTCTTCCTCTAGAAATAATATATTTAAAGTTTCATGTGCCCCCTGTGCATCAGTCAAGCTATATAGAATCATAGAATAGTTTGGGTTGGAAGGGACCTTTAGAGGTCATCTAGTCCAACTTTCTCTGCAATGAGCAGGGACTTCTTCAACTAGATTAGGTTGCTCGGAACTCTGTCCAACCTGATGTTGAATGTTTCCAGAGATGGGGCAACTACCACCTCTCTGGGCGACCTTTTCCAGTGTTTCACCACCCTCACTGTAAAAAATTTCTTCCTTGTATCTAGTTTGAATCTACCCTCTTTTAGTTTAAAACCATTACCCCTTGTCCTATTGCAACAGGCTGTACTAAAAAGTCTGTCCCCATCTTTCTTATAAGCCCCCTTTAAGTACTGAAAGTCTGCAATAAGGTCTTCCTGGAGCCTTCTCTTCTCCAGGCTGAACAATCCCAACTCTCTCAGCCTGTCCTCATAGGAGAGGTGTTCCATCCCTCTGATGGTTTTTGTGGCCACCCCCTCCAGCAGGTCCATGTCTTTCCTGCGCTGAGGGCTCCAGAGCCGGACGCAGTACTCCAGGTTGGGGTCTCATGAGAGCAGAGTATAGAGGGGCAGAATCACCTCCCTTGACCTGCTGGCCACGCTTCTTTCAATGCAGCCCAGGATACAATAGAAATACTTCGAGTTAAGAATTTTGCATAGTTTAAGCTGTAGGTGTTTTCTAAAACCCACACTTGTTCAATTCAAAGTATTTACAGTTAAGATAGAGTGCAGAATTCTTACTTGCATTCTTTGGAAAAAGGGGTGAAAATGTTGCAAAGTGCATGAAATATTTCTTAAAACTAGTGGTTTATAATTCTAATTTCAGTTTGATCAACGTAGTGACTATAGTAACAACACTGGTTATTGTGAAATGAGGTTGATGAAGACAATAGAAGAGGGATATGCAATTACTGAGATGGAGGTAAGATGAATAAAAGGTTAATCTGCAGTAGGATTTGAGAAGAGCAACAGGGTTGTATGTCATAATTCTCTAACAGTCAATATATTACAAATATGCTACCTTTGAGCTTTGTTGCTCATATACGTCAGATATCTACAACTATCCCTCTAAGAATCAGAAATTAATTAGAGTCTTATTGGTATACTTGTGCACACACCTCTGAGTCTTGCTCTACCCGGGAACTTGGCCACCAGTTACCAAAGGCTGGAGAGAGACCATCATCAGCATACAAAAGGAGTACTGTGAAACACAAAGTGAAACCTAGAAATGGAACATAAGACCACACGAAGGGAGTAGAAGTAATTTAACGCATGAAATTTATTTAATGTGCTGGGTAGCTTCTCAGCAAAGACATAATTACTTAATCCTGTTTTTCATTCTTCATATGTGCAGAGCCTCTGTTTACAAAAATGAGAATGGAGAGTATAATTATTTTTTACTCAGTGACATTAATGGAGATTCTGCCCAAACAAAATTTGAAGAACATCAAAACTTAGTTTGTGTACAGGGGAATATCTAGCTTGACATTTATCAGAAGCATGTCAAAGGGGCAGATTCATATCAAACAAAATTATTCCTGTGCACATGTGCGTCATGAAAAGTCACTCACAGATGATTAAATTAGTGACTGAGAGATGTTTTGTGTGTTTATAAAGAGGAATGACTGGACATTGCATAAAGAATCTGAACCTTTTAAAAATAACTGGTATTCAATCAAGTCAGCACCAGAGACTGGGCGTAAATCCAACAGTGAATCTAAAAATTTGTAATACGCATAAAAATTTCAGTGGGCCTCTGTCCTTTTTCTAGAGAGTGATGAACAGAATAAAACTTTATTGATAAATGTATAAAACAACAACAAATCTAATAATTCTGGATTGCAATTGCCAGTAAACCTAATCTTTTATTTAAATAGCCTGGAAATGTCGCTGCCATGTCTAAGTTCGGCTGCTGATCTCTTATGACAATGCAGTTAAACAGCGAAGACCAAGATGTTCCAGATTTTGGTAAATCTAAAATCCTAGTGGGATCCGAGTGTTAGCTGTTTTATCTTCACTCCGGATATACGCTGTTTGGTTTTTTTTATTTTATTTCTTTCAATGCTTTTCTCTACTGAAATATGTATTTTTGAAGAGGAAAAGAAAGAATCAATCTGTATTTTTGGCTTATAAATCTTTTGAAAGTTTATTAAGTTTTATTTTTTTAAAAAATACATTCTTTAGTGCATTGTCGCATTTCAATAAAGTTAAAGCAGGGATGTTTAGCTGAAACAAAGAATAACTCAGTTTAATACTGTGCACCTTAGTTTTGAATGAAAGGAGAACTTCTGTTTCTCCTCTTCTTGAACAAATTGGTTTATCGGAGCTGCAATACAAATTTCTTTGTAGGACTAGATGTGGTCATTTTTGTGCTAGCATCAGCCAATATTAAGCATGTTTCATCACAATAACCAGACAAAAGAACCTTTGTGTTAGTTACTTCATAGGAACGTTTTGTCAAATGTACTTATTCATATCTAAATCCTTGCTTTTGCTAAATGCTGCTGCATGGCAAATACTTCTTTCAGTTTTGTAGCAGTTACTGAATGACTAACCAGTTGTGATAAATTACATGTACTTACTAAGAATGATGAGTAGCTCTTAGGTCTGCCTACAAAACTGTATTGATATTCCATTTTCCCCTTCTCATCCTTGATAAAACAAAATGTCAATAGAAAGAAATGCAAAACCCAGATTTGTTCCATGAAAAAGTAGTTACAAATCCATTTCTCCCCCCCTCCTTTTTTTTTTTTTTCTGAATTGAACTAATAGGGCAGAATTTTTATAGATTAAGAAGTGATTTGTCATCTGTGAAATGAACCTTCAAGCTATAAAGAAAATGGCTGTGGGATGATGTAATAGAGAACTGTAAAGATGAGAGTGAAATGAAGAGGATGGGTAGGAATTAAGTGGTCAGTGTCTAATATGATTACTGGGATGCCCAGGATGAAGCACACTGAGCTAAGGGTGATGGTTCTTCATACCATACGCAGTAGATCTGTAAAACTTACTGTGGATGCTTTACATGGTTTCAAAGGTAGACTGGACAAGTTCATGAGGAGGAAATCCATTGATTTGATCCATTCCTAAATATTCGGAAACTACACTTAGTTCAGGAATTATATAACATGGCATTTAAATAGTTAAACTCAATCCCACTATCTGTGTCTTTAATGGAAGTGTTAAAATATTATCAGTCCCAGATAAAAACTTTGTAGGGTTTTTTTGCTGTGGGAGAAATTAAGTAGACGAAGTAGAGGTATTGTTCTGCCTGTCCATTGAGGCTGTAGGAATTTCAGAATCCAGGATTGTGTTGGGGACAAAGGAGGAATCAGGTCAAGCTAGTATACAAGTTCAAAAGAAAACAGCTGTCAGTGAAGACAACTAGCTTAAGCCTTTGCTTAACCTGTCCTGCAATGATCAGTAGGCAGAACCCACTGATCCTTATTTTACCTTGTTGAAACAAGATAATTTAAAAAACATAATTTATTTAATGGTTTACCTTTCAGAAGAGTTGGGCACTTAGACATTTATACATTAGCTGATTGTTTTTTATGGCCATTCCTTTTATTTCCTGAAAGGCACTTGCTCTTAACAATCAACCAATGTTTTTCCAATCTTAAGGCCAGAAAGAAAACAAAACTCAGAATCAAAAGAAACAAATGTAAAGCTGTACAGGTTGGTCTTTTTTTGAGGAGAAACTGACAGAACTTGTAAGCTCTGTTCCTCTCAATAGATACTAAGCCCGAAGTTAAAAATTACTTTTTAGTGTCAACATTGTCTTGTTACTGATCTGCATAGTGGATTTGCTACAAAAATATGTCACTCTCCCCTTGAAAACTTAATCACTTTGTATTTACCTATTGTTTCCTCTTTTCTACCCCAAATGCACCTACAGTAATCTTCAGATGTATGCTCGTTTTCTGTTCTATTTCTAAAAAAGAAAGCAGTGTCCCTCTGATACTTATTTGCATATATTGTTTGAAGAATTATTACTATTTTGTAAAAACATATATACACATTTCACTTATGAATACCACGATTTACCTCCTGTAGTTGACGCATTACCAACAGTATTGGTTTTTTTCCTTTACGGGCCTCTTTTATGTGTTGTTCAAAAATATGCTTTCCAACACGTGCATTAACTGCTGGTAGGGGATCATCTAACAAATAAATATCTCTGTTGGCATAAACAATGTGCATAAAGATGATCGTTTGTTTCTGATCACCAGAAAGGTTTAGACCTCTTTCATCTATCCTAAGAGGAAGAGAAAACTACATAAATTAGAGGACAGACACCTAGAAAAAACACAATATTGTAGAAGATAGCTCTGCATTCACAATTACACATTGATTATAAGGCTGTGTTCTTAATCAGATGAGGATTTACTTACCTGATGTAGTTTTAGCCTTCTGTGGAGCAAACACATCAAATGACACACAAATTTTGTGAGGCTTGATTCTGTGATTCGGTCTTTTTTGTGTTAATGTTGCAGTTGCTGGCTTTCACGTGTTGATAAAAGAGCACTATCACCTGTCTCCTGATCTTTGATAATTTTGGTAATATTATGGTTATGGGAAAGCACTCCCTCACAGAGATAGACATAATGTGATAGACATGTCCCTGAACCTTAAGGGAGTTTGTAGCAAATTTATACCTCAATTTTCCATCTTTTGTTACTTAAGCTGTTGCATCTTTTAGGTCCAAGAGTCACTGAAATGAAAATTTTTAACAGAACGACACACCTCTTCACTGCATTGAATTCTGAAAAAAGGAGCGTGGCTGTCTAAAGCTATTAAAAGACTATCTCAACAGGGGGGAAAAAAAAAAAGGGTTGCATGGAATCTTGTACAGTACTAACTTGCATTTAAAATTACTTCAAAGCATTCAACAAAATGGCTATTGCTCAGGCAAAGTCTTACATATTTATTAAAATTCTGCATGTTGTTCTTGACCTGTTTCAGCCAAACCACTAACTTTATTTTAGTTTTCAACATGTGTAAGTCGGTCAGTACTTCTCAGAGATGATCACCAGGTGGTAAAAAGGGGCAGAAACGAACTGGGTGGAGAGGTTCTTCATGATTTCATCTGTCCACCAAATTTAACGTTTTTCTGTCTACAGTACAGCATTTGGTCACAAATCTTTCTGAAGAACTTAATCCTATCTTTCCCAAATCTGAAATAAGAATTGCAGCTATCAACTGTTCAACCACAATGTATACCTGAAGAAATTAGTATATGAGCTTCAATGGGGAGTCGAGAGCGGTATAAATTTATAAAACTTCTGTTAAGATATGTCTTTCTGTCAGCTACTTCTCTAGCCAAGGAAGAGAAAAAGGCCTTTCTCAGAACAGGTCAGGCTGGTGAATAACTGATCTATTATAAGCTGGCGTAGAGATGTCACCACTTCTGAAGTTTGGAAGTGGGTCACTCTCATTCCAAGATTTTTGAAAGAGGAGCATGAAATCTTAAGGGGAACAAAGTGACTGTAACAGGGTGCTCTGATTGCATCACTTTTGTGACTGATCACATTAGCATTTGCTCTGATTATTAGGAACAACTACATAATTTGAAATGCATGCCTCTGGAGTAGTTGAATTAGCTTAATCAGTTATAGCATAATTTTCTACTGTAAAATTTTTCATCTGCATTTTGAATCCCTAAATGCAGATCAGGGTTTAGTCACTTTAAAAAAATTATTACTAACTTCAATACATTTGAGAATGTTTGTTCTTACATGCATGATCAGAGAAAAAGAAAAAAGATGAAATTCAGTAGTTACTTCACCATTTGGAAATAACTGACTTAAACATTCAGTAACAGATGCTTAATAGTAATAATATCTTATAGCTTCATTCACTATGGTTTCCCCCTGCTGAGACACTGGCCCTTGTTAATGGACTATAAATGACTCACAAACAGTAACTGCACTGAAATGGCAGAAGAGAATACCATCATTCTCCTAGTCTGCTAATGAGACTTTCTTGTTATAAAGACACTCAGCGAACCTCTCCATATTTCATTGTTTTACCATCGTGATTTCTTAATCTGATAGGATGTGATGTAACTTTATTGACAAGAGTATAAGAAAAATATTAAAAGATGGTAGAACTTGTAGCTCTTTATATGCAGTATTGCCTGTAAAAGGCATAGATACTGAATAGTTTATTTGAGGTTCTTAGAGGCAAACACAGCAATATAAGGAAAATATATCACAAAGATGATGTGCGCTTAGGAGAGTACGTGCATGCACACAAAGGGCATGATGAATCCTAAGGCTTACTAACATGGCAAGATGCCTGACAAGCTTGAGCCGGTTGTGTCTAACATAGACTTTGGTGCAATTGAACATGTGCTGCTGTGCAGAATTTTTGAGAAACTTAATTGTATAAAAGAAATCCCGGGGTAGAAAGTGACTATATTTCAAGTCTTTTCTTCTGGGTAACAGTTCTTAGGGTTAATTGTGTTAATAAACTTGCTATAGTAAGAGTACTCCTACAATGCAGTTTTGATTTTTCTTCACTTAAAAATTATAAGCATTTTAAAATCTAGTCTTTCTCCTTTTTTCTGAAATGGCAGTATAGTTGCTTACATCTTGGTATAAATTGTAATACTTACTTCAGTCATATCTCCATGAGGAAGAATTTCCATACCCGACTCCAGGCTGCATACATTGACTGCATAATTGTATCTGAAAGTAGGAGTTCAGCATTTCTTATTTTTTGTCTGAATAAAATCTCATGCATTTTTATTAATTGTGGCATCTGTGCTCCAAAACAGTGCTTTGAACCATACAGATATATGACTAAAATTCAGTTCTTCATCTAGCTCTCATGTTTCCTCTCTGTAAAATTGCAGCTGTTTCATGCTGTGAGACTTGTGGTATTCTCTTTAGTTCTTATATTTTTTTTATGAGAAGAAATAAATTGTTGCACTTCTTAGCTTACGTTTTAGACAAGAAGTAATGAATCTATTTGAAACTGTGAGCAATTACAAACCAACAAGTTATGGACTTGACATGAGATTTCATTGAGGATATACAATGCACAGGATTTTCTCCTGTTATAGGGCAGTTTCCCTTAACGGTCAAGGTACAAATTTACCAGGTTGATTATTTGCCTGTTCCATCGCGTTTTCAAAGATGCTGTTACCTTTGCTAGTTATCTTAAGCCAATATGAGTATGGTAGCCCATTCTACAAATTCCCCTTTATTTTGTTGCATATGGCATGCTCGATTTTTATTCCAAGGTGAATCCCTCTCCACTATTTTCTGTCATATTTTTAAATTTCTAAGTACACGTATATGAATATTCTGTTCTCTCTGTGTATATACTAGTTCTGCTTTGTGAATGAATAACTTAAAAATGAGAAAAGTGTTAATACCATCCTTTGCTGCATACGTCATTCCACTGAGTATTTGGCACTCCATCCCATTTCAATGTAAGTGTTCACATTCACAAGTGAATACAAATTAGTACAGACTGATCTTGTGACCAAAATTTTGGGGCATTGGATTTACTCCTTAAGAACCATACATTCAGTACTTGCTATCTTCCTGTAATTTACGAGAAGTCAATTCCAACAAGATTTAGTTGCTCCTTATCTATCAATGTTTCAAGATCGATACTTATTAGAGAAACGGGAGTCAGTTTAGAAAAGTGCATGAAAAGTTATTTGGAGAGTAAGGGAATAATTTATGAGAAAAGATGAAGTGAGTTAAATGTGCATACCTTAGTTAAAGAAACACCTATGTTGCTTGTAAAGGTCCACAGATATTTAATGGATATAACAGCAGGCAGAGTGTGAGTGGAATTATTAAGGGACTGTCAGTCATCTGACTAGAATAAGGAAATGAAGTAGGTTTTTTTTCAAATGTCATCTGAAAATCAGGGGAAACTTAATTATATAAAAAATTAAATCTTGGAGCTAGCACGTGTAGCCTTTAGCATGCTCTGAGATCAGAGTCACGAAATTGAAATAAGCCTCTGAAGAATTATGAGAGTTTGAGACTGTTACCACATTTCATTATCTATTGTGGTTTTTAAGACAGAGTTGTGATTTTAAAATGGTTGGAATTATGAGTATAATTAGTTTAAGTGCTTGGAACATTTGAACCGAATGTGAATCAAGTACTAGATAACATAAGCTAGGAAAAAAACATGCATTGGGAAAGCATTAGCATAAATGAGTTTGGTGTTTTGGTGTGGGGGTTGTTTTTTGGTTTTTGCTTGGTGTTTTTTTTTGTTTTGTTTTGTTTTTTACTCTAGGACTAGAATTGTAAAAAGCCCCCAGTGATTTAGAAAACTAAATTCAGAGGAATGGAACTGTGAAGAGAAATCTACAGTACCTGAATCTCCAGATCTCTTACTGTTGGCTTTTCACATTGTCGTGGTTTAATGCCAGGTGGCAACTTGAACCACGCAGCCACTTGCTCCCCCCCAGCTGCCCTGGTTTGGGTGAAGAAGAGAATCGGAAGAGTAAAAGTGAGAAAAAACTTGAGGCTTGAGATAAAGACAGTTTAAATAGGTAGAGTGAAAGCTGTGCATGCAAGCAAAGCAAAACAAGGTATTCATTCACTGCTTCCCATGGGCAGGCAGGTGTTCAGCCATCTCCAGGAAGGCCGGGCTCCGTCAGGCGTAACAGTTACTTGGGAAGGCAAATGCCATAACTCCAAATGTACCCCCCCTTCCTTCTTCTTCCCCCAGCTTTATATACCAAGCATGATGCCACGTGGTATGGAATAGCCCTTTGTTCAGTTGGGGTCAGCTGTCCCAGCTGTGTCCCCTCCCAGCCTGCTCACTGGCATAGCGATAGGAGGAGCAGAAAAGGCCTTGACTGCCTTGCAACAACTAAAAGGACAAGTGGGCTATCAAAAGTATTTCTCATCCCAAATCCAAAACATAGCACTATACCAGCTGTTGGTAAAAAAGTTAACTCTATCCCAGATGAAACCATGACACACGTAGTAGGAGATTCTTTCCTACTGATGCAGAGAACTTCTGTTCCTCTGTGGTAGAGCAAAAAAATACTACTCTCTTGAGATGATTTCTGATAGTTTGTTCTCTTTTCCTCTTATTAGGAGAGAGAACTCAGAAGAGGACTATATAAAGATCCTTCCAGATAAAATGTTTTAGAAGCTACAATAACACACATTGTTTCTGTGAACTGATATTGGGAAGAAAACTACAACTACAATTGTGTTTGCTACTTTGAAATCACAGTTTTCTATACCTTAGGTGGTTGTTGCAAAAGCTATTACCCAATAGTACATTGTAGTCAATTTTATGCATGTTAAAATCTCATTCTTTATTTGCATACACTTATCAGTTACTGAAATTGCTGCTTGTTCAAATTCAGTTGTGAATTTATCCACCTTCATCTGTAATCAAGCTGTAAAAATATTGTTAAAACATTTCCTTAATACTGAAATATCTGGCAAAAAATTAACATAAGTGGAGGTAATTGACATGAGTGTTATAAAGTAGAAATGTTACAAATCATGTGCCACACTTTTTAAAGTTATGTTATCTCTTTTTATGTTTATTTTTTCAAGCATATATGCTTCCACATTCCTTACTGAATATTCATTTATTCCTGTGATGACTATTACATTTTATTTCCTATTACAGTATTCTATTGCTCACTAAGAGCATTAGTCAAGGTTCCCTTTTTATGCTTATTGCTGGATGCTAGCAAATGAAGATGGGAAAAAAGCTTTAGAAAAAAACCCAACTTCATTAACGAAAGAGCTTCATATTAGTAACTGCTTGATTAGGAATATATATATGATGATATATTAGATGCCTATATGCATACAATAAAGGTGGAGAGAATAGTCTTTAAGCCTTCTTAAATTTTTGAGTTCTTATTAATATATTGAAAATATATTAATATTCATTTCTAGACCATTTGGTTTACCTTTCAAAAAACAGACTGTATTTTAAATGTTTAAAATATTTTCATTTTAAGTGTTTATGTGGTAATGAAGTATAATAAGAATATTAGTAAAAATGCTCATAAATATGAAGTAGAACTTGCGGGTATTAAAGCAGCAAATATAATGCTAACTAAATGTGCTATGATATCCGCTAAAAGTCTTGTTCTTTGGAATTTCCATACTACTTTGCCCAAGGAAGCCTTTTTCAGGCCCAACACTTGCAAACTATACTTTCCAAAGGTGTTGAAATCTATAAGTAAATAAGTAAATTTCCCTGATGTAAAAAGTGAAGTATTTAATGGAATTTTTTCCAATCAAAAAAATTTGTAAGACACTTGTGTAGGAAACTGCTTAAGTAATAATATTCATCTTCTTGCTCTGTCAGTCAGTTTATTTGACGACATCTTTAGAAGTAACATACAGAGCACATTTCCACAGAGCAGCATCTCATGAAACAAATTTATTATGCAAAATGATTCCTCTAGGAAATTATTAAAAGGAAGCATTAATTGAGAATTTGTTTCATGAGGACAGACAGTCTTAATTTTTGTGCTAAATGTAGACCACGGGGGAATAGGATGAAATAATTGGTTTTTTCAACCCCTGGAGTGAAGTCACAGAGTGCTGATGTTAAGTTGAAATGAATGTCAGCTTCTAGCACTAGAAACTGAAGTTTCATGGGGTTGTTAATACCAAATGTAAAACTCATTTCTTTTCGCAAAGCTTTGTACTTGATACTATAAAATTCCAAGCATTCTGACCCCACCCCTGCTGCTATGAACATGAATTCAAGGTTATAAATACATTTTACAGTATTTTTTAGTATTCATGCCAATCGTGAGCCAGGACATTTGGATCAGACTCAACTTACACAAAAAAATGTTTGCAGCTTCTGCTGGTGTTTGGTTAGGACCATACGCTAATTTGGCTGCAGACACATGCAGATTGGTGAATTTTGAGAATAATTCTTCACAGCCTTTTTCATTTTATGGGTAGGGACTAGGTGGTCTTGCATAATGTTTAAGGAGAGATGCAGCAAGCCTTTTATGTTTTTGCTTTTATGTTTGTTTCTGTTTTTCTGTATGTTATATACAACTCCTACTTGTCCTTTCCTTCTATATGTTGAATGTGTTATGCTCCTCCCACCTTTTTATTTTATTATTTTCTGAGAATCATAAGTTAAACAATGGGAACAGCACAAAACTTTTTGCAGCTAAGAGCTATGTCTGTATCCTTTCATCATTAAGGGTGAAAGCCAAGAATATGTAGCAGATGAGAACAGCCTTGCATCATCCATTGGATTAACAACCAACCCAAGGGAAAACAGAAGATATTATTATGTATTCACCAAGTTCATTTTATGGTTGTTGAATTGACCTTACAAATGTTGACTGTAGAAAATTATGTGTTCTGATGCACATAAAGATCTTCTGACACTTCTAGACAGAGATTACCATGCATTTTTAGGAGCGTGGAAGACAACCTGAATACACCACTTACTAATTAATGATAAGGTCACATTCGTGGGCTAAGAATGAAGCCCTTCTTTCCAGTGAATGCTGTTTGCTGTTTCTGAGTCAAAGGAGACTCTCCTTCTTGAGGAAAACTGGCATTTGCTACATGTAACCAGTATCGTCCTCATACTGCTACGGGGCATGCACAGAGTATTAGGGCATATGTTCACGTCACCTTTCAACAATGCTGAAATGTCATATTCTGCAAGTTTAACTCAGCTCAGGTTGGGACTAAACATTTTCTTAACAACATATTGAGCCAGTTAAAAAAAAAAAAACCAAACTGAAGAAAGACACTGTTTCATAATAACGTAGCTAATGAAACTTCAACCATCCTATATGTTTCTGCATTTAAGTTTTCAGTTACAAACAGATGTGACTTACTTTTACTTTGCTTTGCTGTGGATAGGAATTGTTGTTTTTAAACTGGGTTCATATTTCTGAAGAACAGATCTTTTATTTACTTGTCCATCTGCCTCATGTGGTGCTGAATTAGTCATTATGCCAATGTTCAATTTCCAGAGCTGCTTATTATCCCTGTTCAGACTTTTATTTGGAGCAAAAATTTGAAAAGCTTATAATTAGCTTTAACAATTTTTAAGTAACTATTTCAACATGGTGGCAAAATCCCTGGGATTTTTCCAGTCATGACAGAGTGTTAACATTGGAGATGAACATGGGAAGTGTTCCAACTGAATGTATATGTGTGTGTATGTTACGTCTATGTATCTTTGCATGTATTGGAGAATTAGAAACCCCAGTGATGGGAACGTTTTTAGAGGGTTAATAAATAAGGCCAGCTTCAAAGCCACGTTTTAGTAGATCGATATTCAGTAATAATATGCATTGCCAATGGTTAGTTCTTAATCACTGTCAATCATTATCAACACATGTTCAAAGTATTACTCCTTAACGATCTTGTGAACTAGCTGAGTATAAAAAACCCCATGGACTTCATACTGTATGGTTGGCACTGATGGTTGTAGTCCTTGATAGTCTTAGTCGCAGAAATTAAGGTGGTCACAGTTGAGAGTTTTTCAACAAGGAAAGCTGGAATTGGAGAAGGCTTTTTTCCCCCCCCACAGTTTTTCACCTGTCTTTAGTTTTTTATGCTTCTCACACCATCCTGTCATAGTTCTTCTTATTTTCGTGTCCTGAAATTCTGGCTTTTGCCAGGCATGTTTCTTGATTATTCTGCAGGATTACTCTGGTTTTATGAGACGCTTTCTGCTTTTTCTGCAGGATAATTTTGGTTTCCCTGGACATCTTTCCTGCCTGCTCTACATGCTTTGTCTTCTCTGCAGATTTTACTGCTTGCAGATGTTTTTCTCTACCCCATTTGTGCAACTGTACCACAAATCTCTGTATGCCCCTTTGCGGTAAGTATATATATACACATATATGTATGCTTAGCTGTGTTATAAAAATGCTTTTTGCTTGGTTTTGTTATTCATGGTGTTAAAATGTTACAAAATTCTTATGTGCTCTCAGTGGTTAGGCTGTTTCAGTGTTCTTAGGTCTAAGTTTAAGACAAACAAATATTAATTATATCTTAGTCTGTTTCTGCTCTAGGGATGCATCAGGCCTCTGCCTTGGCTGCAAAAGTCTCTCCATCATCGCTTTTGTTTTCTCCCTATTTAGAATATGCCATTATGATAGTATCACAGTGATAAAAATTAGAAAAGCATGTAAAGGAATATAAAGGGTATGCTTTCCCTTTGCATTTTGATCTTCATTACAATTACTTTTTTTCTCAACTGAGCTAGAATATACTTCTCATTACCATCACAGTTTTTCTTGAAAACTTGCCACAGATGGTGTCCAACTAAGGATAGACAAGCTTAAATTTAGGAACTTTTAATTTGGGAGAATTTAGTCTGGTAACCATTTCCAGTAATGCTGTTGACCTTCATCCAATGTCTCATTGGTCTTATAAAAATGAAAAAAACCCCAAATCTCTGAGAAGTCTGCCTTTTGGTTTCTTCTGTGCTTTGTTAGTCTTTTTACTTTGTTATTCAATATTTACTAGACTTAAAAAAATGCTACACCCTTTTTTTCCTTGCTGCTCAGTTAGAATGTTCTTATTGCTTGTCTATGTTGTCTTTCTGTGTGTTGCTACACCCAAATCATGCCTGAAAACATCACCTCAGTGTCTGAATTGTGTAGACTTTAATTGGAATCAGTGGGATTTTTTTTCTAGAAGTGCTTTAGAATTAAGCCCCCAGTCTTTTTATTTGGGTAATGTTATCTCATTTATTTGTGTGCATTTCTTTGTGTGATTTTTCTGCTCAAGAGTCTTCAAACTGTAATTAGAGTAAGCTTGTGCCAAAGCTGTATTTTAACAGCCAAAATGTCTATGCATATAGGTATGTGAGTGTGTACATATGTGTATGTATATGCACACAGATAATATTTTTATAATATGTATCCGCATGTACACACATACATACATTTACAAACACTGCAGAAATCCTACTGTTTCCTGCTCGGTTCCTAGTGTTTCTCTGTCACTGTAATTCTGTTGTATCAAGTGCTCTATCTTTTTCCTCTACAGAGTTCTAGATCACCTGCATATTTGATCAAGGCACAATACAGCTCTTTGCAGTCTTCATAAATATTAATTATGTTAATTAAATATTAAATAAAATAGTAAATCATAATTAAAATTAAAATATGAAATATTTATTGAAAGAGATCTAGTGTTGGTGAGTGAGAGCAGAAATTAATTTCCTAGTTAATGTTGTGCCATTTATAATTGTTATGATAATGGTCCAGCAGCCAATTATGTATTTCAGACTGCTATATTCCTGTTCAAGTCACATAATTCTTTCTACTTAAAATAGATTTTTAAGCTATAATGAAACCACTGATAAAATTTTAGCAGTAAATTTCCAGTT
>VYZM01007659.1:161505-227531 GCA_013398915.1 Dromas ardeola | reverse complement strand
TTGGGGACAAGTACAAGACCTGAGAAGTATGTGGATCAAAGTTGACATTTGCTCCCCAATTCAAAGGCTGCTGGCCTTGTAACTTGGTCTTTGAGTAGTTTAGAACATAGTGAAGGAATGCTATACTTTAAACCTAATCATCACTGGGATGAAAAAAAGAATCTCTACACTTTTTCCTGAATTTGCTTTCTACTCTTGGAATTATCACAATGGAAAAGTCAGTTTGTGCTGGACATTTGTCATTTTATTTAACTATTTATGTTTTTAGCATATCTGAGCTTACAAGTCTTGCTCTAATCTGTATTCAGTGTCATAAAAAGGACTACTGGTCTTTCTCTGTTTTCTACTGAAAAAATCCTGGAGGTGTACCACCTAGTCCTGTATGTTCAAATTGTCAGTATCTTGACAGTTCCCTTGTCTTACTAAATCATCATTAAAACTAAACTTGTAGCATGTATTGACATGGATTTAAAATACAACTTCACAAGTTAAAAAAAACAAAAAAAAACAAACCAAAACAAACAAACAAAACACAAAGAGATATGTTACAGCTGGGCTCCTTGCATTTGCTGCATGTTTTCTGTAACAGTATTTTCTGTATCTTTTCTGTAAAAGGTTGATTACTGGGGGAATTTGAGCTGTAAACCAATTGAGGCAGAAGAAATTCCTGTTTCCAAGTTCCAGCCTCCCACCTGTCAATCTGTTAATCTGTTTTTTCTGTGGGGATCTCTCATTCGTCATTTCATCAGTAAGGAAAAATAGCTGCTAACTAGGAGAAGGGAGAGCATTCAATACTCCAAAGATTTTAATGTTCCTCATCACTTTGTATACTCTAGTAAGGTTGCACTAGGAAGACTGGGCTCCAATAGAAGGAATGTTTCAGTCAGATCAAGGAGGCGATCCTTCCCCTTTACTCAGCACTGGTGAGAGCACATCTGGAGTTCTGTGTGCTAGTTCTGGCCTCACCAGTACAAGACAGACATGGACATACTGGATTGAGTCTAGCAAATGGACACAAAGGTTATGAAGGGTTACCTGACATACAAGGAGAGGTTGTTCAGCCTGGAGAAGAGAAGGCTTGGGGGGGGGGATGTTAGTAGTATGTATAAATACTTTATGGGAGGATGGAAAGATGGAGCCAGACTCTTCATGGTGGTATCACGTGAAAGGAAGAGAGACGGGGCAAAACTGAAATAACAGAGATTCTGTTTAAGCGGAAGGAAAAAAGAGGAAAAAAAAAATGACTGTGAGGTTCACCAAACATTGGAACAGGTTGCATAGAGAGGTTGCAGAGTCTCCAACCTTGGAGATATTCAAAACCCAAATGGACATTACAGCCTACTCTAGGTGACTCTGCTTTCAGCTGCAGGTTTGGACTAGCTGGTCTCCAGGGATCCCGTCCAACCTCAACTATTCTGTGGCTGGAATAGTCACAGGAGTTGCTATTTTTAGTGCAAAATTGACACTAATTTACTAGAACATGTAAATGACAATAGCATGGAAAAGGTTAGGTTATTAATGCCTATACTGTTTACTTTTTCCTCTGTTTTTAGTGCTTAATTTGGTTTGAACTGTTTATAGTTTTCACATATTTAATCGATTTTCAAATATTCGAGAAACCTGTCTTAAATTATTTTCACTAAAACAGCATTCGGAAGAAAAGTATAAAGAACTGGCATAGCTCCTGGAAGCATTAGAAGCATAGTGTCTGATGCGAAATTCTGCCTCTTATCTTTTTCTTCCAAGTTTAAAGTGATAAACTTGTACCTGAAACCTGGAAATCCAGCGTGTCTGAAACCATTTATTTTTCATGGAACAGACTAGATGTCACAGGCAAATTTGAACTGAGCACTTGATACAACAGGCTGAATACTGAATATGCAATAAATAAATGTGAGCTATTTTTTTTTGTGAACCGGGTCTGAGACTTTCAAATATCAAAAGATATTTGAATATCCTATCCTGAGTCCTTAATATCCCGAATAAAGCGTATCTTGAAAGAAATAGGAAAAGTCTGCTTTTTTTATGTATTAGTGTTCATAGGACCTCATTTTATTAGCTTTTACTTCTGGCCATATTTTTGTTCCCATATGAAAATTCTATTCCACTTGAAATTGTGGAGGCTGAGATAATAATCATCAGCCTAGCACAGTTATTTGAAATAGCTGATCTAACAAAAATTAGGCTAAAAAGAATCAGAACCATGTAAGTTTCTGTTAATCTTTAAATGGTGCTTTTGTAATTTACCTGCTGTCACCATGTTTTGTCAGATAATTTCCTATAGCCTAGTATTTCCTGAAAAGCTAGCTTGCTGTTTCTTCCCTTTTTTAATGTAGCAATTAAGAATTAAAAGTAATTATCCCTTTAAATTATGTCAAAATAATTGCTTTTTCAACAATTGTACTGTAAATGGTTTTAAAACTACTATGGAATTAAATCAGAAAGAAAGATGGTGAGATGCTGCAAATAATACATGCGCCACCTACTGTTGGAAATTTTGATTGATATTAAAACTGTATTAAACCACATTGTATAGGCTCAACCTTTATTAATCTATTATAGGTAAATACTCCATGCATTTGGAGTAAAGCAATCAGGATTACCATCTGTTTCTATGTGGAAAATAATTTTAAAAAATTCAAATATAAATTGTACACATTTTATGGAAAAAATAACAGTTAAGTAGTAAAAAGAGCTCTTAATTGTCTAAATTAAAAGAAAGATAAGCAGAATTCTGTTATTATACATTCTGTTTAGCAACAGGCTCTTGGCTATTAGTAGCCAGTGAGTTCGCATACAGCTGCAGACCAAGCAAAGCACTCGGTGAGACTCTTCTCACTGGGCTATCTCTTAGAGCTGTGCTCAAGGATTACTCCAGAACCTGCAAGTGCACAGCAATTTAATATTCCCTAGATTTAATTAATGAGTAAGAACAAAAACATTGCTGACATTAATACTTGCATGCCAGAATTGAACCTAGTGGGCTTTCTCTAATGTAATTGTCAGGGAAATATGGTCCTCCCTTCCTAAATAGCATATAAATGAACATTGAAAAGTCCAGCTTCTTTCTTCTCCTGCTCTACATTTCCATAATTTAGGAGAAAATAGCTTATGTGAAAAAGAACCTATGTTACATGTTTTTACTATATCGTAAAAGTAGTTTGCCTCTCTGGTAAAAGAGGGCATAAAAATAAAGGAATGTGAGGAGAATGGAGTAAAATTTCAAGATTTATGCAGAGGTGTTTGGGAAATCAAGCTTGCTTTTGCTTCTACTAATTTGTAGTCCATTTTCGCACTGGTTCAAGATAGTGTTTTTTCTTCCTAGCCTGAAGAATTAATCCCAAAATGGGTGACTGAATTATAGGTAGAAGTAATTTTGGTAACATGACTTGCTGTCTTGGATGTTATCAGAGAAGCTGCTAAGTGGAAGACTATTTAGCACAGTTCTGGTAAGCGTACTGTACCCTTCATATTTAATTATGAAGCTTAATAGTGCAACATACATCCAATTTAAGAAATTGATACATATCACAGGGATTTGGTTAATCTCACATTTGTAAATCACAGACAATTCTCAGCTACTTAATATGTACTTTATCACGTCTAGTGGTACGCTCTTTCTTTTCCACACATCCTTATTTACAGCAGTTTTTTGAGAGATTCCCAGGAATTTTTCAACACTGATAAGCTTTTTAGGGTCTTATAATAGATACTGAAAAGAAGTTTGTACACACAGAAGTTTTACAAAGAGGCGATAAGTAAAAAGGAATGTGCCTACATCTGCCATGTTTTGTATGTTCTGCATCATAATATTCTACCAGAGGGCCAACTGGATAAAAAAGTAAAAATGTAGATGCTGTTGTGCTTAGCTAATACAATCATTTCTATGAAAAACAAAGTGGTTTTAACTTAATTTTTGAACATTAGAGAAATCAGCATGAAGTAGGAGTGTTGTTGCCATATACAAGTGGTATGTTTCTGCTATTGAGATTTCAGACAACGAGGTCAGTGGCTACCTGACCTGAATTTAGACAACCATATTAGAGAGGAAATTGGTTCTAGTACATAATTTCCTGAAACATTCTCAGGGAGTACGGAGTTATGATTACTTAGTGGCTTTAAATCAATGCATCTGGAACAATATTTGTAATATTGCAATATTTGGCAGCTTAAAAATATATTTAAACATGAAATTATGGATAACGTTTTAGCTAATGACTCCATTGAGTTTGTATCGTGATCAAAACCAGTAATTAAGAGCTGCATGTTTATATAGCACATTCTGCCATATGGCAGTTTGCAGTGTGAAAGGATTATTTCGCTAATTCAGAGATAGGTAACTGCTTCTATTCAACTTTATTTTTGAAGGGTTTTGCCTCTGGAAAATTCAATAATGTAGATAAAATTTGGTTGAATAACTGAAAGCAGGGTAGGTCATGCTTCATGTAGGGAATCATTATCCTGCAGATTTGAAGGGGATCAGGTAGGGAAACATTCCTGGGTTGATTGACCTACAGTGTGCAGTTGAAAACAGAGAAGGGTGACTAAATCCAGACCAGGCAGTCTATTCAGAGTTCTTGTCTGAACGGTTATGATAGAAAGTACATTATGTTGCAAAATGAAGAGAAGGAAATACAGAGGGAGAAAGAGCAAAAATACAGCGTGAGCCAAAGAGAAAAAGGAAGTGAATGATCAAGGCAAAATACAAGGAGGGACTGAACAAGTCTTGAATAAGGATATCTAAACTTTTTTCTTGGAAGTTGTAGGTGTACAGCAGTACCTCTGCAACCAAATGATTAGGGTAAAAGAAAATCTAGGCAATAAATGTGAGTGGAGTAAAATGTGAACAAAAATACTGCGAGAGAGGCTTAAGGAGTAATAATAACTGAAGTTGAAGGAAATTTTATACTGAAATAAGGTTGCAAATCAAGAAAATGCCATACTAGTAGTTTATCACAGTGAATTTCATGTAAGCACCAAGTTAACATTGCTTTAGTATTGATGCAACCGCGGTGATACTACACTGAATTAATTAATAAAATGGACTACATACAAACAATAGCAATAAAAAATGTTCGTGTTACTTGACTTGAATTTGAAAATGTGAACTTGGAAATCTTAGTAAAACAAGGACAGGCTAGCTGAATGTGTAAAGTGAAGGCTACCTTACTCTGTGCTACTGCCATGAAGAGCCAAACCAAGTTGTCCATCACAAGCATAGAGGTTGTGCATTACTTCTGTGCGTCCTATGAAAAACAAAATGTCCCCTAGTGCATAGATAGTCCCAGATTGTTAGAACGGTGCTTTGTGATTATAACAATTACTTAATAATAATGTTACAATTAGGAGAGCTGAGATCTCTCTTTTTTCTCACGTTACTTAAAAGGAACATGATTCTGAGGTTTACAGGATCTCTAGGAGCCTACCCCACAACCAATGGGGCCTGCTTTACGTTTGTCATTAAATGAGACTAGAGAAATGGAGCATTAATGGTTTCTTTTTATTCTAGCATCTAGCTTTAATCACAGTCTTTTTACTCACTCTTCAGTATCATCAAAATTAGAAGTTGCACATACCTTTTTTTTGTATTAAAAATGAATTAAAATGTTTTTAGGTTAATGTTAAATCAGTTAAGAGACCATTTCTGCTCTCATTATAGACATGTAAAAATGTAATAGTCAGGCTTCAGAATTGCTGAATACTCCCAGTCTGAAACAGCAGGATAAGCAGGTGCTCAGAAAACAGCAGCAGAATTTGACAGTCTGTAAGAGGTGCAACACAAGGCACTTGTTCCCTATCTGTTCTTTCTCTTTTAATATTGTCTTTTCATCCTTAATATTTACTCTCTTTGTCTGCTTCTTTCTCCTGGTGACCATTTCCCTTATTGCCTGCCACTTTCCATTTCTGCTTTTTTTGCTGTGGATTATACTGTCCGCTTACTCTCTAGCAGCCTAGTCAACTGCCACTTTGAACTTGCATGAAACTTGGAACCGTGTTCCCTTCTACCCTGTTAAAGAAGCGCTATCCCAATTACTGGAAGCAAAACCCAGAGAGAACTTGATTTTTATGCTGAAAAAGCAAATCAGCTACATGACACAGCCAAACACCCTCTTTTATGGTAGGACACATCAATTTGGGAAGATACAGTTCCTTGATCTATGCTGAGCTCCTCCAGAGACAACGCATGCAAAAATACAGAAAGACAGCTTTGTTAGTAGCATCCTATATCAGTAGAACGAGATTGATTCCTTACATCTTATAAGAGAAGGTAGCAAACCTAGCCTGAGAGCATGTATTTTAGCTGCTGTTGTGGGAGCCAAGGAAATGTTCGGGCCTTCTTCCATAGTAGAGTGTTAAGTAGTTGCTAAGAAGCAAAGGGAAAATTCATTCATCCCAAAATTTAACTGCAATTTCGTCTACATAATAAACTTGAAAACAGGCCTGAGGACTTTCTCCCACAGACTGTGTGGACTTTCTTTAAGGTCAAACCCCAGAACTAATCCAGAACATTTGCATACCATTGTTAGGTTGCAGTCAGCAAATTTTATTTGAACTATGGAAAAGAAAATGCTCCTTCTGGTAAGAGGAACATAAAAATATGATTCTGCAGCTCCTTCGAACTGTTGCTTTGTTAAAACACGGACTACAAATATGGCTGAGTTTGACTACGGAAAGTATTTACTTCAATAAGCTGTGGCAGTAACTCCATTATTTTCCACGTTTCTATTATTTGGTGTCTGTGTTCTTGGTTTCAGGAGAAAATTTACCCCTCTTAGTTACAAGCCCAGTTTTTTCCCCTTTATGAGGTTAAAAAAAAGGGCAACGCTTATAAAACCATAACAAAGATATAGGAGCCTCAAACCTGGTCCATTTAGCTTTTTCATACAGTTACATTATACTTAGGAAACAATTTTTTATCTCTGACTAGCAGTTCCCATAAAAAGGCTGATTTGGCAGTATGCAGATTAAAGAGAGAAAAGAAAACTATATTCCAGGTAGTATGACATTGTGTGCAGCAAAACTAAGTTTGCGTGAGATTCTCTTTCAGTTCCTTACAGCCGTATCCTCATCTGAGCATTAATCATCACGGCTCTACTGATGGCATTTCTTTAATTTCCCATGGATATTTTCTGTCCTTCAGAAGTTCCTCTGAATCCTTATTATTTTTGTGGTATGTATGTGGTGTGAAAAATCTGTCTGGTGAGGCAAGACAGGCAAAAGAACTCTCTCTCTCCCACACTATTCTCACTCAAGTTTCAAATTTGAACAGTAAGCTTGAATTTATTTTTCTGTATCCCTTCCCCTTCCCCTCCCCCCTTTCCTTGGAGCTCTCTCACACTTTTGAATATAAGATTAAGCGTTTAAGTTCAGTTGTTGTGAGGTCTGTTAACACTTACCCCTAAAACGCATTTTACAATTGCCATGAAAGAATCCTACACACAGCTTTAGAAATTTCTGAAAGGTCTCACACTTTTTTAGTCAGTAACGTGCTGCCAGCAATTCTTGGCTTGTGTTGCATGTGCTGCACTTACAGAACCTACTGGTAGCTTTTTAATCAAGCTGAAGACAGAATGATTGAGGATATGTAATACAAAGCTTACATGAAAAAATGGATTTTAAAATTTCCACTGCAACCTTACAGTGAGTAGAAAAAGTTGACATTAAAATAAATGAACGTTAAAATGCAGTTCAGTTATATCGTGACATCCTTTGAATAGCTTTACATGGACTTTCTTCCTAGTTACGGTATGTTAAAGACTTTTGAGGCATTTGTGATGCATGCCAAGGTGGTAGGAAGCAGCAGAGTACATTCAGCAGTTGAGGAAGAGGAAATAATAATATTGAGGAAAATAATCCAATGAACAGACAAGTTATTAAGTCCATCTTTTGCACAGGGGATTGACTATGCTTCCATATAATCTCTCACCTGGGAAGACTGCAAAATATGTGTTTTATCATCACATGTATTGCAAAATCCTGACAGCAAGTCCTTTATATTATACCAGTTTTGTATATTCTTCATTGGATGTCTCATATTAGCTGATGTATAGAAATACACTTCGAATCAATTCAAAGCATCTTTTAATAGCATCTTTAAGTGCAAGTGCTTTGTTGGATTTGGAGCCAGATGATGTGTTTATTATGAGAGGCTCTTAAATTTTGACACAGTAGAGAGAATTTGAAAAGAAAATGGGTAAACTTCTTTTTCATTTACAGACATAGCAGTTAAGACTGGTGAGAAATGGTTCCTAAAGAACACCATTGCATCAAACAATCTGTAAGTATAAAATAGAAGCAGTATGAGAAAGAGAAGATCTGATGACAGATTGAATGCCTTGTCTTGTAAAATAGCTGCGGAAGGTGGAGCAAGGGCTTGAAAACTCCAGGGAATGCCAGTGAGGGGGCAGAAGTGTATGCACATCTTACTTAGGAGAAGCTAATTAATTTTAGAGAGAGAGATGAAACATAGACTAGGAATTTATATTGCATGGAAACATAACAGGATGTTCTGGGTTTAGAACAGCGTTTTTAATAGTCAAAATATCCCACTCTGTAGATGCTGAAATGGTAAACTGTACCATTTTACAACTCAGTTTTGCGAGTTCAGACGGGTACTGGGATTAACCTCTACAGAACTTTTTATAGGTTTGAAACTTCTATGACAACCCCCCAAGAACGAAATGTATCATCAGTATGTGTCAATTGGCAGTTGCAAAAATGACTTTAACCTCTTCTACCAACTTTAAAAAAGACAGGATCACTCCAGTCTGCCCGCAGATCATGAGCCTCTGGGAAAGGCTAATTCCATGTAAATAAAGCCTTCATTTTTTATGTAGCTAGAGTCAAAGCATTTGTATTAGGGGAACTTCAAGGTCATAAAACTATGATCTGGAATAGAAAGACTAAAAAAAATTAGTAGTAGTAATTGATGTTCAGTATGTAAAAAATAAATCTATCACATTAGGATTAATGAGAGCTAGTTAAGGATCTAGCAACTCTAAAACCTGTAGCACAATTAAAGATGCACATTCTTAGTTAAACCAATCAAACTGCAAAATGGTTTAAAATTCCTGTGCACCTGTAAGAATAGTATTTGCTGTAATTGTATTTTCTGTCATTGTATTAAATTACTTCCACTTTAAAGTAATGATACTATTATTTCCAAACAGTAACAGTGGGTGCAAAGTAATAGGAATATATTTCAAATTAACATAGGTGGATGTACAGCAAGTATATGATCTGTTTCAACTGAAAGTTTTTAGTATTTTACAATGTAAATTTCCAGAAGTATAAAGTGGATTAACAAGAAGAAAGAAACTATCAGCTTTTTAAAGGAAAACTACTTAGCATATGTTATCTGTCAGATATTTCCAACCCTCATGTCCTAATAAATTTTGAAGCTCTTCTACAACATTTAACAGAGTTGAAGATTTCAAAAGCATTACACCAATATGAATATGGGCTTTGCCCCGGCAGTGGACAGACAGCAGAGATCGATCCTGTTGATTCTCCTACTGGGAAAAAGTAGGGAGGACTGAGCCCTTATCGGTTGTATTTGACTTCAACCAGCTACTGAATTAGCCTGCTTGATGCTCCAGCGGATCTGCTCTCTCTGCTTCTGTCTATTGCTTGGCTACCTGGTGTCAACAACCTAGGTAAGGACTGAGAGGGGAGTCCGGGAATTCTGTGAGATCCAGTTGTTGTGTAAGTCCAGCTTCAGAGAGTGGAAGCAGGAGACTCTGCAGGGCACAGATTTATTCGGTAGGAATCACAGGTGCACTGTACCATCTGGTACAGTATTCACTGTCTTCTACCATGCCACATCGATGCCCATCTCCATCAGTCAGGTTTGTGCTGCATCCATACCAAAGTATTAGTATTTAAGCTGTCCAAAGTGGTGCTAGGCCCAGGACTACAAACTTCAGGCTTGGTTTCATAAGAAGGGAATATTAAATGGAAACACAAAGAGAGTATTACCTCCTTTATATGACATTTGCAGGACCAGTACTGGAATACTAGTTATAGGCTACTCACATTTTAAGGAGGACGAGATTTTATTAAAAAATGAGAAATATGGCTAATAGAGAAGGTCAAAGTTAAGCGGTGACTTGATCATGGAGTACTGGTCATAATCACAGAGGAAAGATTTTTCTCATAGTAGGCAACTCTTTAATCTGTTAAATACAACAGAAGTCAGTCTCAGGAAACTGAGATTACAAGAAAGGTGCAAATTTTAACAACGTAATCAACTGTTGCAAAATGTACCTGTAGAGGTGGTAGAGTCTCACTTACAGCCAGTCTTTAAATCAGGGCTGCATGCCTTTAGGAGATCCACTGTAACTCAGACACTGTGGACTTGATGTAGAAGTTACTGGTGAGAGCCGGAGGTGATCAGACCAGGTGGCAATTGACTCTTCTGATCTTAAATCCTCTGAGTTGAAGGCACAGAATTCTCCTAATACTTAATGCGAGACTGTTTCTCCATGTATCAAGAAATGTTCAGCTACTCCAGAAAAAAATTCTGAAATGCTGTTGCTCCAATGCGGGCTGGTTGTATTTAAGCAAAAAAACCCCACAATTTCAGGGATCAAGTACTATCTAGACATCGTAATGAGGATGTGGCCCTATCGTATCACACGCTTAGTACACGCAGTAAAATATAGCCCTGGGTATTAAGAGTTGTTCAGTAGAAAATGAAAGGAATTTTAAAGCAATTATTGAGATTTTTTGATACAGATCCAGAATGCATTAAGAAACTTTTTTTTAATGACCACAGGGACTAGCTGTCTCTGAGGGAGGGAACAAATGGTAGCCTGGAGAGTAAATGTGATGAGATTGGTAGATTCTTTTTAATTAAAAGACTCAAACTGAGAAAATTCACCAATAAATGTGACGAGCAAATATTTAACCTTTGGGTTTGGTCTGTGTCCACATTCCAAACTAATATGGTTAGAGACACTTAAACATTTGTGAGTGGTGAACGTATGTTTACAGAGTAATTACATTTAGCATCAGGAAGTTCACAAAACAGTTTACATATTCTTGTGTTATATGCCCTTTTGTAGTAATGTTTTCTAAATGTCATGTTGAATGGTATATTAAATTCTAGCTTCTTTCTAAGGTACCAGAGGTGGCTGCTTTAGAAGATATTTTTCTCAGCTGTAGCAACTTCTTGTATTTAAATATGTTTTTAGTATTTTCATATAGCCTGTTACCTTGACATTTTCTAATAGGCCAACAGGTTTAGGTATTAATAAACTGCATGATTAAGCAAGTTTTTTACTGTAGCTATATTTGTACATTTCAAGCTGTCAGTTTGTTGCTACTGAGATTTCCCCTCTGTACAGGATTACCTTTGTTCAAAACGTATCATGCAAGTCAGTGATTAACAAAGGATTGGCTGATGTAGTTTGTTACATTATGCAATTTTGGTATTGCCCCTCTTTTCACCAGTGGTAGAAAAAAAAAAAAAAGGGGGGAAGGTTTCTAAAACCTGCTTGTTCATGTGAACTCTATAGGGCCTGAACACTCAGAGCCCCTTCACCTGGGCAGACTTTTGCAGGACTGGGTGAAGGAATGTTACTGACATAGTGAGCTGCCTCCACCCCCCCCCCCAACCCCATCCCGCATTTGCGAGGTCCTGGGTCTGTCTCTGCAGGGACCTGCCTGGGGCGGGGAGCACCGGTGGGGGCTGCGCTCTGCGCCGCTCCCCAGCCCTCGGGGAAGGCGCAGAGGAGATGATGTGTCCTGCATGTCCTCCTTTGGGTTTAGGGCTGCCCGGAGCACTTGGAAGAGCACCCGCACTAGCAGGGTGCTGAACCCTTTGGCCAGGGGCGCAGACGCAAGAGAGCAGATTCTTGTAAAAACACACAAAAAATGGATGTCGCTTAGTAACCATCCCGTTTAACAAATGATAAATGGTACACGCTCCCTCTCGTACGTCAGACTCTGCAGCACTTTCTCTTTGTCACAGATACATCGGAGTCCGCAGACGGTGTAAGGGCCGGCCCGACACCTGGCGGCTGAGGCGGCCATAGAGGCGCTCGGGGGGGCCGGGGCCCAGCGCGCCTCTCGGGCCGTGACCCGCAGCGCCCTTCGGCTTTTCGAAGAGGGGGAAAAAAAACAACGGCGAGAGAAAAAGTAAGCGAGCAGTTATTGCGCTGTACGAGGCTGGTGAGGCCGGGCAGACGAAGGTTCCCCCCGCAGGGCGGGGGGGCGGAGGCGTCCCCTCCGGCGAAGGACATGCCGGGGCAGCGCGCCCTTGGCCGGGCGGAGGCAGGCGGGGGGGCGGCCGCAGCGCCCTCTGTCCCTCCCGGGCGCCCGTAGCGGGGCGGAGCCTTGCAGCGAGGCCGCCCGGTGGCGCCGGTGTGTGGGCGGTGCGGGGCGGTGCGGGGCGGCGGCGGGGAGAGGAGCGTAGCGGGCGGCCATGGCGGCGGGCAGCGCCATCCAGATCCCCAGCCGGCTGCCGCTGCTGCTCACCCACGAGGGCGTCCTGCTGCCCGGCTCGACCATGCGGACCAGCGTGGACTCGCCCCGCAACATGCAGCTGGTGCGCAGCCGGCTCCTGAAGGGCACCTCGCTGCGGAGCACCATCATCGGCGTCATCCCCAACACCAGCGACCCCACCTCCGACTGCGACGACCTGCCCTCCCTGCACAGGTGCCGCCCGGACCGGCTCTCCTCTCCCTCGCGGCCTCGGACGCTCGTCCGAGCTGCCGCTGAACCCGACCCTGCTTCCCCGGCCGGGACGGCGCAGCCCCGAGGCGAGCTCGCCATGTTGTCACCTCCGCGGGGGCGAGTCTTCTCGGCTCCACCGCCCCGTGGGAAACGCTTCTCCCTTCGGAGAAACTTTTCTCGCTGCCCTGGACGGGAGGCCGTTGGGGGGGCGCATTGTGACGGGGGCTGTCTGACCGGTGTCCGTAAGAAGAGTTTGAAAAAGGAGGCCGAGGTGGAAGGGAAAAATACGGTCAAAGAACTCAGGCCAGGAGCATTGAGGCTGTCGTTTCACCTAATAAGTAGCGCGGATAGTGACCTAGTTCGTGTAAAATGAAACCAAATTGCATTTCTGTGGGCTAAAGCATGTGTAAAATTAATATGCTGTAACCCTTACTCTCAAAACTTTATTATATCAGGGGATTTAGTAAGGTTTTGCAAGAAGATAACTTCTCTCTTAAATCTGCTTGAACAGGTATATGTGACGTAAAACATTTGTTCGGAATGAGGCTGACAATTTCCCTGAAGAACTTTAATTTACAAACACTCATTTTTCCAATGTGTATAGTTTAAGCAGAAATGTCAGCATTCCTGTCCACAGCAAGATCCATTAATTATTTATTAAAAAATTACATACGTTTCTAAATCGGGTGACCATATTGTATTATCTTAGTTTTTCAGTTAGCTTGTTCGTTTTCAGTTTTTAGGGTTTGGTTTTGTAGTCTGTGTTACAAAGGAAACTGTATAATTTCCATGCCTTTCATGATAAGGAACTATGACCCACGAGGTTCTTGCAACCTATAGCTCGATTGCTTCTTGATAAGGGACACACAAAATGTTCTGTGGAGGGTGGCAAATAATACGAAGATTTGATCTGTTTTCAGGATTGGCACGGCTGCCTTGGCAGTTCAGGTGGTTGGTAGCAACTGGCCCAAGCCACATTATACGTTGCTGGTTACAGGCCTCTGCCGATTCCAGATCCTCCAGCTGCTGAAAGAGAAGCCGTATCCTGTTGCTGAAGTTGAGCAGTTAGATCGACTTGAGCAGTTTACCAATCAGCATAAATCTGAGGAGGAACTTGGAGAGCTGTCAGAACAGTTCTACAAGTATGCGGTACAGGTAAATTGTTTTAATCCTATGTATCGCATATTGATAGATTTATGTGTGTGTATGTGGAGTGTTTTGTGTTTCCTATCTGCTTTTCTCTTTCTATAGCTCTTACATTTTTCAATGGCTAGTAGAATTTCAGTACTTCTGCTACAAAATGAATTTTTTTGTTACACCCGAAGGTTTCTGTGTTCCAGGGTGTCTATACAGCTCATTGCAGGATGAGTCTTAACTGTGTATGTTGATGCTATGATAAGTTGGTATTATTTCAATAATTTGATAATACTATAGCAATACTATAAACACGCTCCAGTAAAAGGAATACTGTTGGTTTTTTTCCAGGGTTTTTTATATATATGTGTGTGTATATATATGTACACGCACACACACACATATATATATATGTAAAAATATATACAATGAATTGCTTTTTGTGAGGGTTTTTTGAATTATTAAAGGGAAAAAAACTCTCTAGAGCCTTGATTATAAACAGATGTCCGTGGGTATAATGAAATTGAGTCAAAGGACATATAAAAGAAGAGTCATAGAATTATAGAATGGTTGGAAGGGATCTTAAAGATCATTTTGTTCGAAGTCCCATCCAACCTGGCCTTGAACATCTCCAGGGATGGGGCATCCATAACTCTCGGGGCAACCTGTTCCAGTGTCTCACCACCCTCACAGTAAAGAATTTCTTCCTAATATCTAATCTAAATTTCCCTTCTTTCAGTTCAAAACTGTTACCCCTTGTCCTATCGCTATACTCCCTCGTACAGAGTCCCTCCCCATCTCTCCTATAGGCCCCCTTTAGGTACCGAAAGGCCGCTGTAAGGTCTCCTCGGAGCCTTTTCTTCTCCAGGCTGAACAACCCCAACTCTCAGCCTGTCAGTTGTCGTAGTGTTAAGATAACTGGGAAAGTTTTTAATCAGGGTGTGGGGGGGAAATACGACTTGTAGGCATTGAAAAGTGCTGCAAACAACGGTAGTATTTTTTTAAGTTCCCGAGCAAGGTCTTGATTGCCCTGTGCTGAGTTAGTGCCTCCTTTGTGAACTTTTTTTTAATTTATTTCAATAGCTTTTTGGCGAAGTACCTAGGCATGTTTCATACTGCAAGATGCAATTGTTTTTAGGTCAGATACTCATTAAAATAATTTAGAAAGAAACATAGCAACCGTGAATATTATCGTGTGTTCTTTACAGTTGGTTGAGATGCTGGATATGTCCGTTCCTGCAGTCGCAAAGTTGAGACGTCTTTTGGACAATCTGCCTAGAGAAGCTTTGCCGGATATACTGACATCTATCATCCGTACATCCAACCAAGAGAAGCTTCAGGTATAATGTTCTTAAACTTTTTTAAGGGAAGTTAGGTCTTTGCTATTTTTTTACGGTTAATCACTTTTAGATAATTTTGAAATTGCTTACGCTTACAATTGCACAGTGATAAAGTTGTGCCAGAAGGTATTTGTGTTACAACTGAGCATGAGCGCTTGTAAAAAGTTCTTATGCTGTTGTTTGAAGTGTTAAAATATATATACATGTCAGAACAATAAATACAACGTGGACTTCCCCTTCCCATGATAAAGATGATAAATCATTCCTCAAATTGTGTTGAAATCCTGCTTGCTTATCACAGTCAACAGATCATTATACATCTCTTAATACTAACAGCTTCAGAATAATTTTTTTTTTAATCTTTTAAAAAACATCTTGAAGTGGGGGCCTTTTGAAATAGTGAGACACTGGTTAAACTTACATCATATGTCAAAATAACTGCAAAACTGGTGCTTATGGCTTGATGCTTACCTGTCTGATTTCTATATTTGCTTGCTGTATTCGGAAGTTTTGGTTTTCCTTGTCTTTTCTCACTGGCAATGCTGCATGTTCAACCTTGAATTGAAAGCGTGAGTTAGGTTCTTTTAAAGCACAACAAATAGAAATTAATGCAGCAATTTGAAGTGAATGTGTGTACTGTAGCTGAATATTCTGCTTGAGGAAGGTACATTAGTAGTTAAACTTTTACCTTGTCCTTTTTTTTTATTTTTTATTAGAAGTGCTAAAGAAAAGAGCAGGCAGTCGAGGATGTGGAAATACAGGAGAGCCAAATTCTACCCATTTCCACAGATCAGCTTCATTAAACATGAAAATGGAATAGTATATAAAATTTAAAAAAGACAAAACAAAAAACTCCAAACCAAACAAAAAAAACTTAAGGCATAAGGTGATTTTTTTCTGAGTTAACTAAGGATATCATGCTGTAACTTTCTTAGAAGGCTAGCTCTTTGCTGAGGCTCAGTAATTAAAAAATAGAATGCTGATCGATGTTTGCCACAGAAAACGCAACTGAAATATTAAGACACTTTAAAAGCAGCCCAGGGTAAAATACTTTTTTTTTTTCTATTTTGGAGTGCTTTTTAGTTTTGGCATCCAGACCCTTCAGGTTAGATTTTGTGTGCTGTATTCCCATTGCATTTCTTGTTCCCTTTTTTCTTAAACCATCTATTCTATAACTCTGGTCAAAAGACAGTAACAGTACTCTCCCTGTTCCCCTCTCCCAAACTGATGATCCATCAGCGTGAACTTGTTGGCTACTTATAACTCCTTGCTCTTAGATTTTAGATGCTGTTAGGCTGGAAGAACGGTTCAAGATGACTATACCATTGCTTGTTAGACAGATTGAAGGCCTGAAGCTGCTTCAGAAAACAAGAAAGCCCAAACAGGATGATGATAAAAGGGTATGGACCTTTAAATGTGGGATACTTAAACATCCTAAATAAGTACAAAGATGCACTTTTAAACAGGCTAATGAACATGGACAATGTTTATCTGTGCAAAGTTTTAGTCTTTAGCCATAATGTTTCATGGTCAGTCTGGAGCTGCAGAAAACACCCAGCAGGCAACTTTGGCTGTTTAGATACCTAAAAGAGAAAATATTCTTTTAAAGCTGTCTAGGCTTTTTATTTATTTATGTTAATCTTAGCACTTTCTGACATTGAATAAATGCTCAGGTTCCTTTAAAGAGTCATGTGATGCCTGGTTTACTTGCATGGTGTGCACACACTGAGTTTTGGCCTGTGCAATGAAACGTGTACCTTTTACTAATGGCATTGCAGGTGAATGATAGCTTTTGAAATATAGGTAAAGAATGTGTGTTGCTAAACGAGGGCAGCTTAGACTTTTGCTGCATCTAACTCTATGCAGTTTAGTAAACAGAAAGCAATTGAGAAATGAAAAAAGGTGAGAGAGAAGACTTACCTGTTTTGTAAAGATTAGGCTTATTCTGCTTAATATGATGGGCTGCAGTGCCCGAAAAAATATCACAAATAACTCTTTTCAGTTTTGATTTTGTCTTCTGTTGTCTGCTAGTTTAGAGTAGATGATAAATGCGCTTAGGAAACATGTACAGTAAAATAAGAACTGTAACTTTTTTAAGTAGTACCAATAACATTTTGTGAAGTTATTGAATACAAATCTTCTGACTTTTTCTATGAAGGAGGCTCTCCTGGCACCCTGTATGTTTTTGTCTTGGTTTCCATTCAAAGCCAAAGTACACATCAAAAGCTGATACTATTCTCTGGCTCTGTTTTCTGTTTCATAGGTTGTAGCTATTCGTCCTAATAGAAGAATCAATCACATTCCAAGCACTACAGAAGATGAGGAGGAGGAAGAAGATCATGATGATGTTGTCATGCTGGAAAAAAAGATTAGAACGTCCAGTATGTCAGAACAAGCTCTTAAAGTTTGTATTAAAGAAATAAAGAGGTAGGATACTTTTAAATGTTGATTTCTTCTCTTATTTAATTTTTTAAAACAAATCTTGCATTATCCTCTTGTTATTTGATTATATGTTTGTGTTGGTTGTGTTTTGGAAATATTTTTTAAAAATTTAATAAAGTGCTGGTTTTTGCTTGTAAATGTCATCATTTCATCTTTTTGGAGCACCAGAGGTGGTGATAAAGAAATATGGAGTCTTCTAGGTACGGTTTATACATTAATAGAGCATTAAACTAAGATCTAAGCCTTTGTGTTATAAAGTAAAGATCTGAAAAAAAACCAGAAAAGAAGCTAAATAATACCACAGTTGTTAATAATTAATGAATAAACAGACCCCATTATTGAGTCTATTTTCCTCTGTTTTTCTTTGGTGAGAAGATAACTGTGCTATCTATGGTGATACGATGGTTAACAACCTCTTTTTCAGTGAGGATATACTGGTGCGTGCATAGTGTATGCATAGGAAACTGACTCTTTTTCATTTCTGTTTGTTTCCTATAAATAATCTGTTACTATGCGAAGACAATCTCCTAGTTGATGGATTAGTGCCTTGCTTTTTTAGTGTTACAGTTGTCAGAAAGTAAAAGGATACGCTGATGACCTCAAGTTTGCAAAAGAGCTGTTTTGTGGTGCAGGAGAGTCTTACTTCGCAGTTAATTCCTGGTTAGCCTTATAAATTCCGAGCATATATTTCCAGATTAAAGAAGATGCCTCAGTCAATGCCGGAATATGCTTTGACAAGAAATTACTTGGAACTCATGGTAGAATTGCCATGGAACAAGAGTACAAAAGGTAAACCCTTCTATTATTCTTGCACAGATGTTTTAGGACAAGTAACCATCATGTAAACACTATGTACTTAGTTCTGTCTTGCAAATGTTTGTCTCGTTGTCTGGTCATAAAAATGTCGTTAATGTATTACTGAAGTCTACCTGGCTTAACGTGAGGTCTGTATATTGAATAGCCTGTGTAGCTCAGTTGAACATCTAAGAATGTAAATTTTAAAATTCTAAAAAAAAAAAAAAAAAGGAATATCTACACAGAAAAATGAAGGTGTTATTACTTACAATCTGTGCTAGCATGTATCTAAAATCATGAAGAAAAGAGCACCTAATTACTACTTATATGTCCGATAAAAAAGCTTTTGTACATTTCTGTAGCACTAGTCTTCCTAAAGAAGGTTCTGGTGTGTCTTAAGTTAATCAAGTTTGGTAAGGAACAAAAGGATGAAAAAGCACAATTGTAGTTAATTTTAATAATTACAACTTCAGGTACAATAGAAAATTTGAGTATCATGTCAGCTTTGTACCATAGTTTTCAAAAGTTGTGAGTAGAGAATTAGAGCGTGATTCTATTAATATGGGAGCAGTATGCAAAAATGGAGAGCAAGGGAAGAGTAGAAAACCAAACGTGACTTTTCTTACTGACCAGCACAAGTAGATTAAGTGGGCAAAATGACATTCCAGAAAGTGTACTGCTGGAGAAAAGGATTGTTAATTCCTTCTAGCAGCTACTGAAGAATGAGGCTTTTGAGTGGCATTTAAAACAATATGATTTTAGAAAGAAATTTAACATACCACACCAGCAAAAATGTCTGTCTATCTTTTGCTGCTTTAGTATGTGTGGTGATGTATTTTGACTGTTTTGAACTAGAGCCTTGGCTGTTTACAAATCTTCTTGTAAATATTTTCTTTAATCATCAAACTGTAAAAAGTCTGCCCACAGATCTTTGGAGATCTCTACAGTATTATTCAAAGGATCCCAAAATGAGTAAAGTATTTGTTGACGCTCATGTCCTAGCAGAATGTTTTTTTGGTGAAAGTTGCTCTTTAATCTTGTAAAATTATGCCATGTCACATGTAGCTTGAAGTTTTTACTTTAAGCAAAGTTGCAAAGTTTTGTATTCACATTCATGTGAGTAATGCTTTGAACTCCTTAGATATGTTGAATAAAAATATACACGTTAAAAATAGAAAAACTAAAAGAAAATCATGATCCTTAGTAAATTTTTTGTTAGTGGTTCATTACAAAAATTTATACAGTTGATGATGAGAATTTAATCACAATTGTCTGTATGTGAAATATGCCCACTTCCTGCTCTGAGGATCGGCATCTGGAATGCATAGAGTTTGAAGAGTGGGTGTTTGCAGAGTTGACAGACTTCACTGCTTCCTGCCTGCTGTCTTTATATTGTAGAGCAAAGGAGAAGACAGCTGCTTTGTGCCAGAAATTCCTGCTCTGTGTAAAGCATTAGTTAATGTCCATTGGTGAGGCCTGACCATTTATCTCAAATTATGGCAATTGCAAAAACCAAATTTCTCCAGTCCTATGATCACATGGGTATTTTTTACAGTGCCAAATCACTTAAGTGTTGCATAGCAAGTAAAGCCTGCCCTTCAAGCCACTAAGATCTTGCTCTGTTTGTGAGATCGTTATAGACTCTTATCATTAAGTAGATGATGAAGACACAGCGATTAATTTGTCTTTTGAGAAGACCTTACAGGATCAGACATACTTCTGGGAGAAAGCAAATGCTGAAAAATTTGCTTATCATTGAATTGTTGTTTTAGAATAGACACCAAGCTCATTTGAACCAGATTTTGATCTGTAACACAGTGAAAATGTGGGGTTTTTTTTCCATTTCCTTAGCGGTACTATGATGTGTCTAGCTTATGTCAAATTTCCTTATTGAAGGAGAATTATAATACTTTCGTTTTAGGAAAATGGCTGAAATATGTGCATGTGTCAAGGGTATTGCATTAATGAACATGTTTGAGAATGTGTTTGTTTCTGTTGTATTGTAGAAGGAATTGTTTCCATTTTTAAAGGTAAAAGTACTGATATCTTTTCTGTTGTCAATGGTTCATAGATCGCCTTGAAATTCATGCAGCTCGAATTCTTTTAGATAATGATCATTATGCAATGGAGAAGTTGAAGAAGAGAGTTTTGGAGTACTTAGCTGTCCGACAGCTTAAAAACAACCTCAAAGGACCCATTCTTTGTTTTGTGGGCCCCCCAGGAGTTGGTAAAACTAGTGTTGGAAGATCAATTGCAAAGACTTTGGGTCGAGAATTCCACAGAATTGCTTTAGGAGGAGTCTGTGATCAGTCTGATATTCGAGGCCACAGGTAACTACTACTTCCTTTCCTAATTGCAATTTTTTGTTTGTTACAGAATGTATTGATTATTTTCATTGTTTAGCTAATACATAGACATTTTGCTTATTTCAAACAATGGTAGTTATTCATCGTTTGTTGTTTTTTTTTTTTTCTTTCTGATGTTGAATGGTATTCTCCTGAAATTCAGGAGAGAATTTCAGTAATCGGAATGGATGTTTAGTGTTGAGATACAGCCTTTATTCTTTCCTTCTGCTGCTGCCCTTTATTGTCACAGGGGAGAATGGAATTTCATCTTCAGTCATTTTGGCACTTTGAGGTAAAAGTCGTGTAATGCAGAATCTTAAATGTTACATCTGATTTTGCTACTTTTAAGAGGGAGGTAAAGACTTACGTATACAAAATAGCCTATGGATAGCAATGCATTACTTTATAACCATTTTGTTGCTAAAACAGGAGGAGAAAGTGAAAGTGATACTTAAAAGTTGCTAGAGGGTAGCAACTGAGTTACTTAGTATCTCAAACTTGTTAGTGTACTATTTTCCTATTTCAAAAGGAAGTTTATACAAGGAAACCTAAACTGGAAGTTTTCAAAGGAGATTTTTTGGGTGACAATCCTTAGGACTCCTTTTTGATTTTGCATCTCTATATATCTACTTCTTAGTCTTTTAAACCATTTGTTTATATTAGTCTATTCCCCATTCCTTGCATCGGAAGCATAATGAATACGTAATGTAAATAAGTTACTGTCAAACATCAGTGCAGCATTTTTGGTTCCATTAAACACATTTTATGCTTATTGCATGCAGTGTAGGAAATTTGGAATAATGAATTTGTTAGAGTTCTAAAGATCTGTAAAACCACGTGGCTTTCTTTTTTTTTAAAGTCACATTATTGAGTAAAATTTCTCCTTACAACAGTAGGTAAATTATTGTGAATTAAAGCTATCAGTTATTTCTTTGATGCTATGTAGCAGTTAATTTTGCCCAATGGCTATGCTGCTACTTTCAATCATCAGAATACACCATTATTCTTTCTTCAGTTCCAGGTTATTCTGTAATTTCTTTTTGTTTTCAAGGCACAAAATAGACTTTGCTATTATTACCACTTCCCTATGTAATTTTAATGAAAAATTAAAAGAAACGCCCTAATAAAAGTTCGTTTTGTGGTATCAGACTTCAAACTTCTGACTGTGTAAGCAAGTTGCGTATGTGAATGTGTTACAGTGGTGGAAGCTCACAGCCCCAAGTGGAAGAAATGTGGGAAGGTCACTGGGAAATCTTGTGCTGAACATATGCATAAACTTCTAGGAATCTGGAATATAATGTATTTCTAGGAATCTAAAGTATAATATACTACTAATCACTTCTTAGACCAGAACACGAGAGATGAAAAAGTGACAAAACGGTGATTTTGTACTTGATGACAGCTTGAAAATTCACTGTTGTTTTGTAAACCTGTAACTCAGCACCCTTGATAAAATGAGCAACACGTGTTTATTCCTGTGCACATTCTCCTGTGGCAAATTTGCAGGAGTTTTGTTTTCCAGAGTGTTTGACACTTACCCAGAGTTTGTGGCTTGAAAGAATCTGTAAGCTTTTTCTTAGTGTAGGTTTGGTCAACATAACCAGTGGCCACTGGGGCTTTGTAGATACATTTGTTTTAATGCATTGGTTTTTACTGCATAGCAGCACTCTGTGCATGTGTGTGTGATTGTTTTATAAACCTTTGTAATAGCTGGCCTTTTTACCAATTTATTTACACACTAATGGAAAAGAAGTGAAACTCTGTCCTTCTCCTTCACTATTTATTATTCCTGTAATTCATAAACTGTATTGTTAATCACTGTTTAGTAAGTTAGAATTCTGATATTTTAGATTATTTATGGTATGGATCCTAAAAACAATTTAAAATGTGATTCAACAACATGTTGCTATTCAAGCTGAAACCACTAGAGGCTGTTGAATACTAAATATTATAGATATAAGTAACTTTTCCACTGCAGAGGGGGACTGAAGCCTTTGTTACAGGGAAACCACATCTGTGAAATTGACATTATGAGTAAAAGTAAAACTGTAAAACTGTCATCAACTCTTACTCAATTGCCAGTAATTTCTTACTAGTTTCCTTTTTTTTTTCTTTTTTTGGCTTTCAATTTTGTGCCTAGACCTAGTAAAGAATAAAGACAGCTAGAGTCGTGTGATAAAGAGGCTTTTAAAAACTTTTAAATTCAGGTGTTTGTGGCTGTCACTGTAGTATTTTTGAGGGCATTATTAAATTATTAATGCATGTTAGAAGCTAAACATTATAAATTTTGTATTAAAAAATTTATTTGAAATTTGATGATGGGCAGTATTTGATAAAACAGTTTATTTTTCATCAGCAAAGGAAAATACTATCTAGAATTAGCAAGACTATCATGCAGTTACTCTTCAACAAACAAGTGTATAGTTTAAAAACAAACTTTAGAGCAGTTAATACAAGGAGTCCCATGTAACTGACTGCTTTTGCCAGTTTTTTGTAGGTAAAATCAAAACCAACTGTTGCATACTGTTTTTTAAATTCTGCTTCATTTTTTTTCCACTTCTCTGCTTCTCAGAATAAGATCAAATTAAAACTACAGCTTCTGTGTAGATCTCTCTCTTTAGCCTTTTGCGTGAATAAATCCTTCAAGTTATTCCCAGTCAAGTGAATAGATATTGTGCATCTGGTGACAAGTCATAGAGGGGAATTACAGAGGTGGTCTAGAAGTGGAGGAGACATAGGCTGCTGTTCTCTGAGTTTTACTGTTAACGTAGGCTGATTTTCTAATATTACGTGTTAGGAGCCATTCTTTTTCTCCTGAATATTAGGCTTTAAGGCTTAAGTTAAGGATTCCATTAACATTGCAGAAGAATGATACTCTATGTACCTACAAATGTACTAAACATTTAAAAAAATGTACTGAATGTACTAGAAGGTTAAAAAGGAAACTATGGTTCAGTTTCACTTGCAAGCAAACATTGCCTGAAATAGCAATCACTTTGGCTGCTTGTTACTGTTTTAAGTGAAAGATGCGGACCAGTAGATTCAGCAAGCAAAATGAAATCTATTAGACGGCAGCAGGGTGAGGAGTTGGGATTTCAGTAAGTGTGCTCTTTCATGTGATGTGTAACACAGGCAATTGGAAACGCCCAGTTTTTGCAGTTTCGCTGTGGGTGGTGTGCCTGCAGCTGGACTTTGGGAATTCTTTTTTGATTGGGTGAAGACTAGCAACTACTGTTCTGCATTCCCAAAATGAAATCATCATCTTGGTGCAAAACCAGAATGCTTTATCAGACATCCTCCAGCTGTTTACCACTCATCTATACCATATGGTAAAGTTTGCCGGTTTACATTTGTTGCTAATTTGTATTAAAAAAAAATAAATAAAATTAAAAACCAAACCATCCTGAAGGATGACTTAGAACTTTTTTCCAAGAAGGTCACTACATTTAAGATCTCCTCAGTACTGATATTTTGCTTTATATAGGAACTATATGATCTTCTCTCTTGCATGTTTGTGTGGCTTTCTGTTTTTAAAAAGGAAAGACGTAATTGCGCCATTTCTTTATAGTCGTGCTGGTGAGATCACTGAGAAGCTCTCTTTTCTCTCTCTCACCTCTGTGTGAAGCACTCTTTCATATATTACCATTGCTTTTCAGTTTCTAGAGGTTTGGATAGTTTATTTCTGGCTTAGGCCTGTGCTGAAGACTTATTCAGGTGCATCTGTGTGAGAAAAGGTGCGATTCCTCACCAGTACAGCCATGCTAGCAGAAGTTCACAGCACAGGCCTTGTTGCACTAGAAAAAAACAAACCTCAAACAGTTTAACCTGTGAGGAATAGCTTTGTTATACAAGTGTAAAGCATAGATATATTTGTAAAGCACTTGAGTAGACACAACCTCCTGTCCTTGCAAAAAGTAAGCTGTGACCTTGTGCAAGTGAGTTCACAAATAGTTTCTTTGGTGGCGTTAACTTTGTTATCTTTTCCTACCTCTGCAATTCGAAAACCACTGTAGTTAAAAGCAATTTAAAACTTTTTGTCTTTGGAACAGTATGAAGAAAGTAAGTTTGCTTTAGTATATTTGCTTTTTTCTGCTTTCTCTTCACCACAGATCTTGATACAGTGTGCTTCATCCTACCTAGTGTATGTTTTATTTTAAAATGTTAAGAAACTTTGAATCATAGAGTTGTCTAGGTTGGAGAAGATCGTCGAGTCCAACCATTAACCGAACACTGCCCAAACCACCACTAAAACCATGTTCCTCAGCACCATGTCTATCCGTCTTTCAAATACCTCCAGGGATGGTGATTCCACTGCTTCCCTGGGCAGCCTGTTCCAGTGTTTGATAAACCTTTCAGTGTAGAAATTTTTCCTAACATCCATCCTAAACCTCCCCTGGCGCAACTTGAGGCCACTTCTTCTTGTCCTATCGCCTGTTACTTGGGAGAAGAGACTGACCCCCACCTTGCTACAACCTCCTTTCAGGCAGTTGTAGAGAGCAATAAGGTCTCCCCTCAGCCTCCTTTTCTCCAGGCTAAACAACCCCAGTTCCCTCAGGCGCTCTCCTCATAAGACTTGTGCTTCAGACCCCTCCCCAGCTTCGTTGCCCCTCTCTGGGCTCACTCCAGAATTTCAATGTTGTTCCTGTAGTGCGGGGCCCAAAACTGGACACAGTACTTGAGGTGGGGCCTCACCAGTGCTGAGTACAGAGGGACGATCACTTCCCTAGTCCTGCTCGCCACACTCTTCTGAAACTTGATTGTATGCAACAGTTAAGTCTTACCGAAAGACGCAGTATCTGTGAGAATCTTCCACAAGTGTAAATATGTCATTGAATACCCAAATCTACTGGAATCTAAAATGACTGTGAGTTGAATTCTATTTTCAGGGTTGCTTGAGGGGGAAAAAAAGTATTTCAATCTACTAATAACAACAACTTTTTTGTATCTCAAGAAAGTAAAATTTCTTTTTTGTTTGTTTAAGTGCTTCTATCTGGAAAAACTTCAAATAAGTTTTAAAAAGTGGTATGTGTGTGTTCATGGGTATAAACAGACAGGCTTATTATTCAGAAAACCTTTTGGTACCTAACGATTACTGTCCTTTGACCTGTGTTGTTGCAGTTGGATGGTGCAGGAAGAGAAAAAGTGATTATTCACAGCGCTTTCCCCTGACTAAAGAAACTTGGTTTACCTTCATTTAGTTTATAAACCAAAGCTCTTTTTTAAAACCAGATGGAACATAGATATCTCAAACTTTTATAGAATTTAAAAGGATCTGTTAAAACTCTGTGTATATAGAAACACAAACGTGCATTAAGAAAGTGTAATGTCTTTAAACATGCACTTGAGAATAATCTACGAAGCGGGAAAGAAGGTTTGATGTTTACCTAATTATGTTATCCGATTACTGACATAAATAGAATATTAAAACCAGTCAGGCTGCATTGTCTCTAAAGCACGTAAAATCATTTACTAGTGCAGTAAGCGCCTCTTGTTAAAAGAAAAAAAAAAACCAACAAACAAAAAAACCAAACCCAAGAACAACAACAAAACCACCATCACCAACCAACCAACCAAAACCCAAAACCGCAAGCAAAAAAAACTATCAACAAAAACCCCCAAAGAAACCCTAAAATGCTGCACTGATTAATTTGGTTGCACTGATAAATGATTCATTTCTGTGAACTTCAGTTCTGCTTCAGTCTTGTAATTTTCTGATCGCATTTTGTAGAATCCTTTCATTCTTTTGGCAAGGTTGGCTGTGTGCAGCTGGAGAATGAAGTGGCATGCTCCTTTAATAGCTCCCCCGTGCAGATTCTTCATCTGTAATAAATGTTCTGTAGTGTAGTCCTCACTGGAGAGGAATCCACTCACTCTCGCTGCAGAGTAGGACTCTATACAAAAGCAGTGAGGTGATAAACTATTGCACGCTGGCTGCTCCAGTTTTTAGCAGCTGGCTCATGAAGGGGGTAAATAGGCAAACTGAAATTCTGTTTCATTTCTGGCTGTTTATAAGATCTTAAAAACTTTGAGTTTTGCTCAGACCTGGAATTAAATATGGTAACTGCAGTTTGTTCCCTCAGTGATTAAATATTACATGGAACTAGCACTATTGCTGCGCGGTTTGAGCTGGGTTTTTTTAATATTTAAAGTCTTCTCTAGTATCTTTTGAAATTATTCCCATGGTATTTTTGGTTTCGTCTTTCTAAATGTCATCCTGTTTATTTTGGACTGTATTAAAACAGATCATATGGCAAAGCAGGCCTGTTCTGCATATCTGCTTGGTGAGGGTCATGAGATAGGTACTGTAATTCAGCACTTTGGGTGTTTCTTTCTTCTTAAACGACCAGCATTTCATATCTTAACTATAGTATTTTGTTTAGTTGTGGCGCAAGCAGAAAAGGCTGTGAGAAATGCAGCAAACAGGGGGTGCATGTAAAATCTAGTTGCCTCTGTGTATTGTGAAAAAAAGGTTTTACCACCTTTGCTGAATAACTTCAGACTGAGAACTTTTTTGTTGTGTTGCACTGTTCTGGTTTTTTATTTCATGTTGAAATGACATAGTAAATACAATTATTTTTTGTGAGTATTAAAGAAAGCATGCTGTATATACAGGGGACATCAACAGTTCAGCATATTTGGAATTTTGCCCTGATTTGCAACATGCTGTGTGAACTCTTGTGATCAAAAAACCCTGGTATCATCATTCTGAAAATGTTACTATTAATGGAGTTCCCAAATCTGCTTCTGCTTGTTCATACAGTACAAGGATGCTTGTACTGAATCATATAAAATGCCTGCAAGCTATAAAGTTTGGATATACTTTAATACATACATTTCTCTTTCCAGACCAACTAGTGCACCATGGAACTAGAATTTTCATCTGCTGATATAATTGCTTATATTAGTTCCTATGCATAGTCCATGTTTTTATTGACTAGTTCCAAGAAGTTTTGCAAAAAAGCAAGAATTGTTACAATGCTGCTTATTCTTCTATTTTCCTTTGAGTTTTATTTTTGATGTTTCTACTTCTGTTACGTGTGTCCGGCCCCTCTTTCCCCATATACGTTTATTTCTCACAGGCGCACTTATGTTGGCAGTATGCCTGGCAGGATAATCAACGGACTGAAGACTGTTGGGGTTAACAATCCAGTATTCCTGTTAGATGAGGTTGATAAACTGGGGAAGAGCTTGCAGGGAGATCCTGCAGCAGCCTTGCTTGAGGTAAGAGATGTTAAATTACAAGCACTGTTTCATTTGTAATTAAAAAGAATTGAAATACTGGACTCAGAAAGATTCACTGAACAAAAGGTAGCATGACAGCGTCAGATTTTTTTCGTCAAATACCGGCTACTATGTTTTGACATTGTTGGATTTCTGTCAATTACTTGTGCGCAATGCAAATGCTTTATATAGTATGCTAAGTAAGATATCTTTAATCTCAGTGATCTGTACTGAAACACAAGGATGTATTTTGTGCTGTTTTGCCTATTTAAAGACTGTTCAAGCCTTAAACATTTACTTATTTGGGGGACTTCAAGACACTGATTTTGAACGACCAAATGCTGTTAGCTATAAGAACGAACTGTACAGCAGACAGATGGTAGCTGGACTTTTTCAAGTTTTCCCTTTCTTTCTTGGAACAATTTTAATATATTTTTTGATGGTACAAGCTTATATGGCAGTTGAGCATTTACATAGCATGTAATATGGACTAGCTGCATGTTGTTTTAGCAGCATTTCTTTAATTAGCGTTGTAATTAACTTTCTAAACTTAAGTTTTTCATTTAAGTCACAGATCCCTACTCCTTGACTGATTATGGTGTGGTGAGGGTTTGCTTTCCATGACAGTCAGCTATTAAGTGTGTTTTTTCTGAAATTCTGGGACTCAGACCAAGATATAAATGAAACTAATTTTGAAGTATGCATGTAGTTATTTTATCACAAAGAGTTTAGAGGTGTTAAAGTTTACTTGCTTAAAGACACAAGTAAAATCAAGGAGGCACAAGTAAGGACTTTAGTGAACAAGATACTGTTGGAATATTTTGTAAATCCATCAACTGTTGAGATATTATTAATTAGGTTAGTTGTTGGGATTTCAGGAGGCTAAAACTTGAGTGGTTATGAAGATGAATTGAGACCTATGCCTTGCAGGCTTCATGTATCAGACGAATCTGTTAGCAGAGACCAGTAACGAGTTGCTAGAACCTTCTTTTTCCCTGGAGTATGATGCACGATGATATCCCAGTACAATTGTTTCTTCCACTGACTTGCATATTCAGTGGTTTTATTCTCTCAGTTTGCTGGAGAGAGGAAGGAAGGTCTCCTCAGGTATGGGGAAGAGACAAAGAGCATTGCCCGTCCCCAGCGTCTTAGTGCAGAGGGCTGTGTATCTTTCCTGTGCTACCACGGATGACAAGGAAAGGAGGGAATGAGGAAGGTAATGGCACAGCAAGGCTGGGCTAGGCTGAAATGCTTGAGGCTGTCCAGAGCAGATGTAGCACTGCTGCACTTAAAGGTTTTGGTATTGTGCACATACAGAATTTCCTTATACTGCTGTATTTTTACACTGTCTACCTCTCTTTTATGTTCTGTCTGGCTATAGGGGCTACCATCCTATCACTGTTTTACCTGAACTACTTCTGTGATTGTTCCTTACCTGTTTCAGTCAAAAGGAGTTGGGTTAGCAAAATATATTTATCCAAATTTTTTGAGCTAGCCTGGCTCACTTTCACTGAAATGATTTAGGGGATAATCCTAGAAGCATCTCAGTTGTCAAACTTAAGGCATGGTAACTTCTGTAGCTGGGCGGTTGTAGGAGGGGATGAAAGTGGTTCTGGTACTATTTGCCTACAGAGTTGTTCTAATGACTCTTTTTGACTGACAGTGCTTAACACAGTAATTTGAATATGAAAAATGCTACTTAAATTAAGATGTCATGAGCTCATCTGTATGCTGTATGACTTTCTGCAAATGAAATGTCAATTGGCATTCTACAAATGTCATTATTTTCTTCCTGCTAGATAGTGTAAAATTACTGTTTTGACAAGGCCAACTAGTTCTTTGAAAATCAGCGTATGAACAGGCTATGGTTTGAGAGCTCTGTTTTGATCTTTGCATGTTAACGTGAACTAGTAATAATTTAAATGTGCTAGAAAATACCATGGCTTCACTCTCTTAGCTTTTTAAAATGACAGTTATGATCCTTTACCTGTACATTTCTCAAGCAAGTAGTACACATTTCTAGGGTGCATGAAAAGCCTCTAAGTGCAAGGAAAACAAGCAGGGGAGCGTGTCCAGTGACAGGGCAAGGGGCAATGGGCACAAGTTAGAACATAGGAAGTTCCGTTCAAATACACGGAAAAACTTCTTTACGGTGAGGGTGACAGAGCACTGGAACAGGCTCCCCAGGGAGGTTGTGGGGTCCCCTTCTCTGGAGACTTTCAAGACCCGCCTGGATGCAGTCCTGAGTAACGTGCTCGAGGCAATCCTGCTTTAGCAGGGGAGTTGGACTAGATGATCTCTAGAGGTCCCTTCCAACTCTGAAGATTCCGTGATTCCATGAAATGCATTTTCTTTGTACTTTTTACTTGCAGGATTTTATTTACTCTTTGCTGCTAATGGTAATGAGCTCTGTTTCTGAGTTTTCTGGTATTTCTGTCATTTCTCCTTTAGATACTGAACTAAGCTGGCCTAAATCTAGTCGGTGCATGGATAAAAAAATACCTGAAAATCAAATTTTGTTAGCTAGCTGACTGTTGTTTGCTAGGCAGCTAGAATCAGTAACGAAGCAATGATTTGTCTTTTCTTGGAAAGATAATAACTTTTTTTGGAAGTGTTCTGATCACGAATCCAGATCTGTATGTTAATATTGTTAGTTTTATTCAACCTCTGCTGTTTCTTTTAATTTATTTTTCATTCCCTGTCTTGCAGTAGAGAATTAGCATTTCTGTTCTTCATCTATCATGTGAAGTGTGTTGAGGGCAAACAAAATTAATCTATTTTTTAATTATTTGTGTTTGAATTTTTGATACTTGTTGCTGCTTTGGGGGTGTTTCTGTTTTTCCGTATTTCAAAACCACATTCTCAGTGATAGTCAGCTCAGCTCCTGCCATGGATTATTCCAGCTGAGGCTCATCAGGTTAGCTTCCAACTGTCTGCTCGAGCTGCAGTCTTTATGTAAGTCATTGCTAATTGACCATTAGTTGCATCTGGAGAAGTAATTGCTCTGTTAACCATGTCTGGGCTGCTCCCATGTGAGGTCTGTATATCCCTCTACTGCTGTTTAAACATCCTGAAGCAGGTGCTTTACCGCTTCTAATGGAGAACTCATGCCTGGACATAACAGCTTAATTTTCAGCTGCTTTTTGTGGTTTACATTGTTGGAAAGTCCATCTGGAATGAGCAAAGGTGACTATTATGTAGGAGAACAAACAATAGTAAGTGGTCACCTAACTGGCACGTTTGTTTTCAGACTGCTGCTTCTTGTTAGGGAAGTGCCATCATTAAGTGTAAAAGGCACATCCTTTTTTCCATAATGTGTAGGTGTGTTAAATTCTCCCTAACTGTCTACAGTGGGATATATTCAAGAAGAAAATTGCCGTAACCTGTAAGCATGGAAGCAAAGCTTGATGTTTTATAGTTGCCAGATACGTGTTTAGTTCTAGGGCTTCTGCAGAGTTGTTGCTTAAGCAAAACAGAATGTCTTCCTATTTCCGGTTAGTGTTCATCAACAAGGGAATGTTTTAATCTAAATTTAGATGAGCTCTGTTTAAAACAGAAGAAAACAGAAATGGATCCAAGTGCCTGATAGTATTTGGATGGAGGGAAATTCGACCAGGAGCATAGCCAGGCAATTAAATGTTCATGGAACTTATTCTGGATTTTGTGGTAATAAAAAGCTTGATACAGAGAAGCCTTTGTATGCATGTGAGCTGTCGGCCATAAATAAGCCAAGATGTTTTGTTTGCTGAATGTTCTTTTTGTACTTAATATTTTTGTATTAGTTGAATATCTTTGAAAACTTTTGAACTTGAACTTTAGCACAGATACCTAGCTGAATAACAATTCTATTTGCTTTGGAAAATCTGTTTGAAATGGATAGGCGTGATATTGGTTTATGTCTTATTTTAAGAAATGGTTACCATGACAAAGAATCGTTAGTCCAGAGAAACTCTAGCCCTTGTAGAAAACCTCAGATAATTCACATTTTTAGATATAATCTGAGTTGCTTTTGATTACAGTTTCCTTTAACTTTATTGGATAGTATTGTTTGTGCATGAGTATATCATCACTATTTTGTATATCTTCGTAAAGTATTATTATTATAATCATCAGCTTATCACTTCGTAGGATTTGTAAGGTTTTCTAGTTGCAGACTTGAAGGAGAAAGATAAACATGCGTATAGATAAATGTTATAAAAAACCAACTTGGTCTGTCAGAATACGTTGTTTTTCAATATCTGTGGAAGTAGTTGCAAATTATTCAGCTAATAGACTGGAATTTTGTGGAAATACTGTGTTATCAGTCTAAAAAAAAAGAGTAAGTTGAGTTAGGATTTGCTGTTTAAATCAGTTTTGAAAAATTTGCGAGAGTAGACTTTGAATGGAAGACTCATACTTGCTATAGATCTCCTTTGTTGGAAGACAGTTTGTAGGTGCTGTGCTTGGATACGCTGCCTGTTGTTGCATGCCCCCCCTACATTTTAGGGCCAGATTGTAGGACTAGTTGAGGTAAGAGACATCTATGACTTTGAATTATGCATCAGTGTGCTTGGCTAATCAGGATGCTTCAAGGCCTTCATCAGTAAAGAAGGGAGTAAACGATAGCAGCTGCCTGCTGAGGAGGGTAAGAAAAGAAGCTTTGGAGTGGCTTATAGACACTGAACAACAACATTCACTGAGTTCCAACCTTAGTTTTAGAATTTAGGCATATGCTTCAGTATATTTTAAAATTTCACTATTAAGGGGAACATGCAACTTGTATTTTATTACAGTTGCAATCCATTTCCAAATATTTGTCTTAAATCTGTGCAGTACTTCAAAATAAAATCAGAAATTGTTCCGTTTTTTAAAAAGTTCTGCTGTGTTTCTGGCATTCTGTAAAAAAAGTATTTTCCTAGCTTGTTGTGATCATAAGACATTCTTGTGCTAAAGATTTTTAACTTTTCAAAGACTGAAAAGAATTTAAGAGTAATGAAAATTCAGAGTTGTTTCTTTCATAACTAGCTAAGAAGTGCTGAAATTCAGTTTTTTTAGAATTATCAACACCATCCTTGGCTATAATACAAGTTGCTAAGACAAGGGGTGCATTCGTTTGGGTATAGGCAGATAAATTATTTTGACAGCAGTGTGCTATTTCTCAGGAGATGCATAGGTCCCATTATTTGTAACATGAGAATTATTCATGTTGGCATAGCATTGATAATTCATCATTTGGGAAGGAAAAGCATGGCAGTACTTTAAGGGGAGTGGAATGAAGGTGGTTCATAGGTGGTGATATAGAGCCAAGTGTAGATCGCTATATACAATGAACTTCCAATTTTCAGCACTATTAAAAAAACCTACAAGACAGCACCTTTGTACACTAGTGATCTACATATATAGAATATCTGCCACCTAATGCAGAAAAACAGCTTATTCACGTAATAGCTTAAATATATGTAAGTGTTGCATTGACACACATTAGTAGTACTAAAAGCAATAGGAAGACAACACTGTTATTTAAGCCGTAGTTCTACTCGTGCAGTAAATTTCTGACGTTTGTCAGACTGTGTGTTGTTATTCTTTAGTGCTTGTTTAATTTTGTCTCTGGTTTTTTATCACAAAATTTGGGGGGGGCGGAAAACGCAAAGATTGTGTTAGGAAAGCCAGGGTTCACCTAGAATCAAGACTTGTATTGGGATGTCATGGGCAATTAAGAAGAGCTTCTACTACTATGTTAGCCAAAGGCTGCACAAAGCTGAATGGGTGGGGTAGGTGATTTCGTGAGAGCAGATAAGGCTGAGGTAACCTGTGTTCTTCCCCTTGGTCTTCACAGTGCGATCTCTCAGGTTGGTGTGCTTAGAGTAAGAAGAGCTATGCTTAGGGTAAGAAGAGCTACCAGCAGCAGATGAGGATTGGAGTCAGGGATTACTTGAGAGGATTCTACTCATACAAGTCCATTGGACAACATGGGCTGCTTTTCCAAGGGTGTTGAGAGACCCTGAAAGGCCACTCTCCACCGTCTGTGAAAGGTCGTGGAGATAGCTTACTTGGTGATTGGAGAAATGCTGCAGCCATCTTTAGAAAAGGGTAAAAAGAACTAATGGGGAAATGACTTTTTGTTTTGCCTGTGGTGTGAAATGTAATTATGGAGTAATCAGAGGGAGGCAGGATATGGAGGGCCAAGCTTTAGCAATATTCATAACATTTTATGAATTTAAAGTCAGATTTGACAGATCCAAATGGAATATAATAAAAATGGGCATATTTTATTTACTTATAATTGAGCAACTGCATCAGTTTTGTGTTCGCTCTTGTTTTAAGGTCTTGGATCCAGAACAAAACCACAGTTTCACCGATCACTACTTAAATGTAGCCTTTGATCTGTCCCAAGTCCTTTTTATAGCTACAGCCAACACTACAGCTACTATCCCACCTGCGCTGCTGGACAGAATGGAAATTATTCAAGTTCCAGGTAATGTTACAATGTTTTCACTAAAGTGGCCATCGCAAGTCTTTAAACAATGTTGGGGTGTTTTTCCTGAAATAAAAAGCAGTTCCGTAAGGTAAGCCTGCTGGAAATCTAGACTGAATGGCCAGAATCATTAAAAGAGACTAGTCGGCATTTAATCTGCTACAGCCTCTGTCATGAGAATGAAATTTAGCATTGCACTTAGGACAATTCAGTTCCAGTTATATGGAGAAACATTGATATATTCTATAACAATATTTTCACTAATTGATGTCTTTGTATTTTAACTGACTGTTGGCTGATGCATCTTTTTAAGATTCCAATGAAGAAAGGGATCTTTGAAACACTAAAATTCTATTCTTCTTGTTCACATGAAGTTATGAATAACCACAAAGCATCATACCAACAGCATTTTAAATTATAGCCGGGGTTTTTTAATTTTAAATTCAATCAGAAACAATTACGAATGGTAAGAAATTTGATTATATTGTAGTGTATATGCAAAAAGATCAGTAAACTTGCTTTTTCTTTTGAAGGATACACACAGGAAGAAAAAATTGAAATTGCACATAGACACTTGATTCCTAAACAGCTTGAACAACATGGCCTGACTCCACAGCAAATACAGATTCCACAAGTAACCACTTTGGACATAATTACCAGGTAAATCTGTTATTCATTGCTTTAAGTTTAAATAACTTATTTTTCTGATAACTAGTAAATTATTTATAAAGTGATAACACAAAACATTCCTTAAGATCTATTGTCCTTAATAGCTTCAGAAGTTCAACAATTGGTAATTTATGGAATTGGTCTTTCCTGAGCTCTGTCTGGCTCTGCTGTCTAAACCGAATCATCCTTCCTTCTCTAGACAATTCCTTGCTCAGGCTCTCAGAGCGTGGCTCACAATCAGTTGTGTTGACATAATTGGCAAGGCACGATGAATAGACAGGAACACTTGAAGCTAGCATTGCTGTGCTGTTCAGTGTGCAAAGCAGTGGTCTTGGCAGCAGACAACCTTTATTTCAAAGAATTAAGTTTTATTTCTGTCATTGTCATAGAAAAAAATGGAAATTACCATTTTGTTTCTTGTGACTTGATGGGCCACAGTTGTCTAAAAATTGGACTCAGGTTAAAAAGATTAAGACGTGTTTTTTTAAATAGTTTGTATTAATTAGAACTACATTTTGTTGGATGTGAGAGCAAAGATACTGATCGGAACATGTTTTGGACTTGAAACTATCTCATTTCCAATGGAAAAAGTGTATCAGTATTCAATGAATTGAGGTATATTATGACCAGGAACAGCATTTTGGCATTTAGTGACTGTTATTGCCTGGTGTTTCTGTTTATTTCATAGACTAAAAGAAAATACTCTTTTACAGTCAGTTCCTCAACTTCCAGTAAACTTTATTTTGAGTTTTAAAATAGTTCTTCCTTTAATTGTTATGCATCTGAGAAGAGCTCAGTGCTATTGGACTATTGCTTAGCATTTCACTAAGGTGTGATACCAGGTGTTAGTCATGTCTTCTTCCCACTCAGTAGTTTGTCTTTCTTTACAATTTTATCAGAAAACCACAATTATTTTGATAAAAGCACATGACATTTTTTTTTCTGTTTATTACAGTAGCCCAAGGTCTCCCCAGCTTTTACATCTCATTTTATTTTGGATGTATTTTTGAAAAGAAAGTGTGTTTGCCTTCAAAAGAAATCTCTGTTACAAAGAATATCCACCAGTAAAGCAATTGTCTCTCTGCTAGATACACTAGAGAGGCAGGAGTCCGCTCTCTGGATCGGAAGCTGGGAGCTATTTGCAGAGCAGTGGCAGTGAAAGTGGCAGAAGGACAGCACAAAGAAACAAAGCCAGATCGTGCCGAAGTGGGTGAAGGAGAAGGTGTGTATCTTTTGCATGTTTTATTAAAAGGAAACTTCTAACGTAGTCACTAGGAGCTGATTTATCAACTTTTTCTCCTTTTTTAAGCTTCTTTAAGAGCTCTGTTTTTAACAGCTTTGCAAATAGAGTGACATTCTTATTATGCATGGTTCAAGTAGTGCTGAATTATGGCTTGGGTCTTAAGTAGAGTAATTTCAGCCTGCCAGGTTGGTAATTGAGAAGCACAGTGGATCTGTTTCATATCTTAGGTGTGCAATTATGACTTGTGTGTGTTTTTATGTCTTCCTAGGCTTTTTAATGCCAATCTTTCACTTTTTCTTTTTTCTTTAATAAAAGACTAAGCATGGCTTTAGTTATTGTGTTTAAAGAGGTTCTTTAACTGTGCTGTGTATGCTCTCTACCAGCTCAGAACTCAATCCAGTTATTTTGTTGTACCCTAAAATAAATGTCTGCCTGAAGAGCGTTGAAATTTAGAAAAGTTTAGGGGCTCTTTTTGTGTGCCTTTAAGACTGTACTTATTCTAAGTCTCTTGGAGCTTTGATAACTTGTCAACTTCAGTAAGTCTGTTCTTGTTTCCCATGTATACAGACAACAGTGATTTATCGTTCCTAGTCATCCAACAGACTGAATGAAAACTAAACATAAAATTCTCAAACAACAAAAATACTCAGGTAACTGCTTCGTCAGTAAAGGTAAACTCATTCTTGTCAGGAAGGAAGAAGCTAGGACAACATGCAACTGGTGACTGCTCCCTTTTTCATCCCCAGATTAACGTTCTCTTTAATAAAAATGAAACTGAACATCCATACTGTATTTGGTGAAACATACCATGCAGAGCATAGACGGTTGTGCTTTTATACCAGCCGGTTGGTGATGGAAGATCTCACTGTACCAGCAGTTTTCTGTTGAAAGTTTGGGCGTGTTCGTTGCGCTGCAGGAGCCCACAGTTCAAGGTGGCTGAGAAATGTGGAAGGACAGAATTCACACCTAAGGTTGAACATCTAAAATGTGTGTAGTCCTTAGTCTCAATAAATCTAGCAAGCAGGGCACTGGATGTTTTGTTTGTTTGTTTTTGAAAGACTGCAATGAGTCCAGTTGACACTTTCTGACAAGAAATACTGCCAGCCTGTCAGAGACCGACTGTGTGCCAGAGGACACTGGAAAGCAAAACCGGCAGAATGGCTGCTTATTTTTGCTCCAGAATACTCACAAACTTAAATACTAAACAGACCCCTGTTGGTTTGATGTTGTGAAAGATTTCACAACTAAGCTGATGGTGGAAAAAGTCTTTACATTTTAACATCTGTACAGCTAGAATAGGTCTGGACTAGTTTAGAGGAGAACAAATAAGCTGACTCGTTATGTGTTTCTTTGAAATAAGGCAGCTTACAAGTCTGAATGGTGCTCTGCCACCCCTTTTAGAGAGTAAATTCTGGGGAGGAAATATAACTGATATTTTTACAAGCAGTGGTATTAATTAGAAGAGTATATGAAGAATAGTTTTACCCATGGGAAAAACTTGCAGTTTCTCTGGAAATCTGTTTATTGACAGTCTTTCAGCTTTACCATGCCTTTTTTCCCTAACTCGGTATTTCCTTTCTGAAAATTAAATATTCTTTTACCTTGTTGAGTTTCTAAGATCATCATAATGTCTGTGGAAATGGTAATATCAGAAGGTTGAATTTGGTCTACAAATCAGTGTTTGCTTAAATGGATTCAGTTCTTTTTTTCTCTGAATGTTTGGCTTAAAGTGAACTCTCACAGTAGCAGCAGCTGTGCATGCGTGAGTGACCGTGTAGTTTAAATTGTCCCATCTACATTAAAAGGAAGAGCTTTTAGGACATATTTATTAATGCTTTCCGTTTATATTATGTGCATCTTGTCTACCTTCTCTCCTCTGTGCTGGATTTTTCCAGAAGTCAGACCCTGAGTTTGTTGATACTTCTGTGATACCTGAATTTGCTTTTGAACCAGAACACTGAGCCTTCGGGCTGTGGTGGCGTGTCACCGTCAAGCAATATCAGGTGTCTTTGCCACTGTCACTTTTTTTTTGTAGTAATTTTGACAAGTCATATTTTTAAAGTATTCCTTCGCACTGAAACGTAGCTACATCTAAAATGTGCTCAAAAGGTTTAATGTGATTGCTCAATAAAAAAAGGTGTCATTCTGCTCTTCAAGCCTTCTGATAAAATAAACAAAAAGTAGGTTCAGAGCACAACTCCTGATACTAAAAGAAGAAACATTTTACTATTAAAGCAAAGAACAAAAAGGAACTGTATTAAATGTCTTGATCCAGTGAAAGGGGTATTTACAATGTTAAAATTAGCACTGTACTTGCAACTTAGGTATTTACACTGTTAAAATTATACACTGTTAAAATTAGTACTGGACTTGCACTTTACCAAAGCTAAGTGAAAACAGCCAGCTAAGTGCTTCAAAAGAGGGCAAAATGCTAGCATTTTTGGTTGACGCATAATTTGGAGTAAGCCCAGAAGAAATGAGCTGTGAAGAGTTGCCTTTGTACTTCTGGAATTGAAACTGTTCATAAGAAAAGGCTGTATTAATCAAAGGGAGTCCAAGGGACAGGTGGCTCTATAGTTAAACTTTGGTATTATGAAGACATACATAGAATGGTGCAGTTTGCAAAATGTGTTTTATTTTGTACTAATACTGTGCTTATACCCTGCTGTATTTTTAGCAGAATATGTCACTTGTTGGAAGTGTCTTAAGAGTAGCACACTTTTTAAAAATATTTTTCTTTAGTTTTCATTCAGTCTGTTGGAAACAACCAAGTATTTAAAACTCAGAAATAGCCCTGAATACTTGCAAGTTGATGCAAATAATGGGATTTGTAGCCTAAATTTATTTCTTTGGCAGTTTTTAATTCCTGTTGATTAGTGGACATTTGTGCAGTTGTGCCTAGTGATGATGAATTTTTATTTCATATAATGAATGACTCTGGAAGAATAGTTAATCAAGTTGTCTCTTAATAGTTTCATTTATAATTATTTATTGATTTTTTTTTTCTTTATCTGTATAGAAAGACCTATAATTCATTTTTCCTTTACGTATTTGTCAGTTACTGATGTGGGATTGAGACTCTACAGTTAGTGCATTCACACATGTTATGAGTTGTGAATATGAGAGGGCAAGCTACAGCCTCGCCTTGTATTTTCTAACTTGCTGAAACATAATTTGTATGTGATTTGTATCATATCAGAATAGTAACATGGTACCTATTGTGCTTATTCAGCTGAGTCGCCTCTGGCTTGTGGGTTTGTAATAAAACTTAAAAGACATTAGGTGGTAGAAGCACAAAAATTCCATTGTTACATTAATTAGATCAGATTATAAACTCAGTGGAGCATCTGTTTTCAAGGCTTTGTAAGCATCAGGCCTTTGACACTGTTTGATAGTAGGGTCTAAAAATGGAGGATACCTGCCACAGCAGAACTGATGGCAGGAGGTATGCTGTCAAGCTGTGTTTAGCACTTTCCAAAAATGCATGACTGAAGTACACTGGCAGCTTTGTATTGCCTTCCCTCGCTCCTTTGACTCCTGAGCTTTATGATGAAGTTGGCAAGTGGAGGAGTGTTAGTTTGCGTCAGTCGTTGAATTTGTACAGTGAACTTCAGCAAAAGCAAATGGAGTCATTCTTCAGACCTCTCCAGGGAGTCATCCTTGTGTACAGTATTACTGAAACACTATCTAAGATTTATGAGACACTCATCTAGTCTTTGACACTAGAAGAAATTTTAGGAGTCACAAAAATATGTGAAACTCTCCTTCCTATTTTAGTGCAACTGCTTGGAGAATACAATGCAGCAACTGTGCACTAAGGCATCATACCATGCTACAACACTTGAAACCCAGAGTGAAAAATGATTTGTCTAATTCAGACTTGAAAGGAGATTTAGGACAGGTAATATTTAATAACTAAAAGTGATTAAATGAGGATTCTGTCTATGTTGAAACCAAGGCTTTGAAAATACTTAAATATTTCCATAACTCAATAATACAGTACGGTTTGTTCTACTCCTTATGGATGAAACAACACTTGGTTTTGAGTTTAAATGCAAGTTTGACTGCAGTGGTCAACATGAACTGAAACATGTAGTCTTTATTCTCCCTCAGCTTGTGTATAATGCATTTTATTCGCAGAACATTGTTATGCATGACTGTGGGGTTTTTTTGCTAGTTTCTAGTATATATAAGGGCCTTAATCCAGCTGGGCTAACATCACTGCTCTTCCAAAAAGTGACCTGTTCTGTGTTCTAGCCGAAACTCAGCACTTCCAGCAGCACAGTATCTCCCCTAGCACTGGGAAATAGGTTTATGAAATCTGATCAGCATAAATCCCAGGGTGGGATGACTGTAGGAACTCAAGTTTGAGCTCAGCTGTGGCAGCATTAGTATACTTATCGGCTCTGCAGACTGGAATATGTGGTTCTTTCTAAAAATTGCTTGGAATGTCTTTTCTATTTTAGGCCAAAGAGGCATAAATGTTAGGAAAAGTCGGGTTTATATACAATTTTTATGCCATGTTAATTTATCTAAATGTTCCTGCATGAAAACCTCAAATTCAAGTGCTTCAAGTGCACGTTGTTACTCTAGACCAAAATCGGTGGACTGTAATTATTTTGTGAAAAGAGAAATTTTCTGATCCTGTGGGGAAAAATACACATAGCATTAAATTTAAGTATACAAGTCAGTGTTAGTAGGATTGGAGCCCAGGAAAGAGTTAATTTCCACACTTCCCAAGTATGTAGTGTGTAAGATTCAAGTTGGACAATGGAAAGTTGCTTTTAAGATATAGTTTCATGTTATGCCTGGCTTTGAATGTGGGCTGTTGTCAACAAGGGCAATCCCAACCTTTCCTACCTAAATGTAGTTTTGTGGAGTTTGTTAGTTAGTTTGGAGGGGCTAAAAGAATTCTGCGTTGGTCTGTCATGTGCTGAAGCATCTGCTAGTAAATCAGCTGAGAAAAAAGAACATGCTGTTTTCCCTTTAATTGCCCACAGACTTGAAACCTTTTCTTTCATGCTTATGTTCTTTCTTACACCTCTTCATAGCAATTCAGCGAATCAGAATATCTTATGTTAAAAGCTGTTAAAAAATTATAGGTTTTCGTTATATTCTTCTGTCTTGGCCAGTAAGTATGGCTAGAAATCTTTGGATTTCAGACTTTAGTATCACTAATGCGTAATTTAAATGTGTTTTATGAGGAGCTGAGAAATTGCAACATGTTGAGGAAGTTTTAAGCTCTTCTATTCACGCATTTCCTTTATATCTCTAGAAGAAAGTAGCAGTCTTAAATTCTGAAATCTTTGTCTTTGTGCCATGGAATTCCTTTTTAGATTAAAACCTGAATTATGTTTAGTAGTTCATTGTCAGTATGTTTCTTTTAGGGGTCCAGTTTCTTACAAATCCAGTATTTACGTGCAAGATTTTGTTTTTGTTTTGAGAACTTACAAAGGCCGATTCCTGAAGAACATTATCATAATCTTTGCTGATTCTGCTCTGAAAATTGCAGAAACATAATCTTTGGATGGTTGGTTGTTTTGGAGATATTTTTTGTTTTGTTGTTTTGAGAGAGCTGTTTGTTGGGGGGGTTGGTTTTTGGTGTGGGGTTTTTTTTGTTTGTTTGTTTTGGGTTGTTTTTTTTTAGTTTTTCCAATTTTTAAATGTTAAAACAACTCAGTACAATGCTGCTTTTGTTTAAGCAGTAATGTAATAGTAGATCTGCAGGTGGTTCCTCCAGTGCAGTGTGTCGCTGTTAAGCGTACTTCTTTGACTTTTTAGCTTATTTCTCCAACTTAATTCAAAATGTTAGATGATTAAGCGTTATCCTAACCAAAAGTTCTGTTTCTGGAAACTTGAATTTATTGTCTTGTTTTAGATAAATGTGTCATTTAACTTGTACTATGGCTTGTGGCCATTCATCTGGGATAGATAGGGAACACGTATTTGTCATCATTAATGGAAATCTTAATTACTTGCGTCTTTATACATTCTTCATAGTCAGCACTTCTATCAAGGTGATGAAAGAAGATATTTTTTCCATCGAAGGAAAGTGTTTGTAATTATATTTTGGAACATCACTGTATGCTTTTATAGAAATATAGATAATGTCTGATTTTAGTTTAATATTTTTAGAAAAAGTCTGTAGTTTGTTATTGTTACAGATTATAAAATGGCATCTACTAATTACATTATATAAACTCAAGAAAGAGTTTCTGATTCTTTTAATAGGGCAGGTGCCCTCAAAAATTACCTACTGATTTGTTTGAGAAGTCTGTCTCCTTCAGCTGTATATGTGTAATTAGGTGAAAAAAGAGCAAGCAGAAACGGACAATTGGGTGTGTTAGGTGGTAAAAGCAATTGTTTTCAAACTCAGTTTTGTTTTAAAATATAAATTGTCATATCAAATTACTCAGGTTTTGAAGATCTGTAGTGTTGAAATTGCAGTCTGAGTTGCAAGAATAGCATGCAGGATAATGTTTCCTGGACTGGCTAGTATTTATGCATTTGGATTTATTATGTACAGAAACAGTAGTCAACAAAAATATAGAGACCTGCTGGAACAACAGGAGGGGGGCCGTCTGACAAAGGTGGTGTTTACAGGAAAGGAATGGGATTTATGCATGGAGCAATGAGTTGTACAGTGGAAAGATTAGTGGCTGTTGGACAATAACTATTAAATTTGAGTCCTGAATGAAAGCTGAGTTGATGTTATTATGGTAATGGTGATGTAGAATGTTTTCCTTGATACTGTATGAAGCCGTTAGTGAGAATTGCACTGCAACAAAATTAACTGTAAGAAGGCCTTTATATATCAGGATTAATAAAAGGAACGGTTGTGTCTTGTGAAAGGAAACATACTCTCTTCATCCATTCTGAGAATTACTATTGCAGCGCAGAACACTATTAATGTTATATTAAATAGATTAGATCAGTGATTTGTGGTGTTCTATAATTGTTTAAATTCCTCATCTTCAATTATTGTGCATGCGTTAATATGCAAAGGAAGAAAATTTCTTTGTTGAAAGTAAATTAGAATTCAAAGAAAGGAAGCAACAGTGGGAAATTTCACAAAATACGGTGCGGAAGTCCTGAAGCTCAGTATACATTCTTGCGTAATACAGACTATCACTTTAAATGTATTCTAGGCTTGTGGTTTTGGAGTGGGCAGAAATATCTTCACTGTATGTATGTGTACAATGCTTTTCTTAATGGCAGCCTCGGGGCAGGGAGGCACTGCCATAAAACTGCCACAGAACCTTAGAAACATCTGGATTGTTCAAGTATTTTTCATTTCTCTGATATGTTTCACTAAAATATTGCTTAGGGCTCTCGAGGAAAATGGTAATGAGCCTTTTGCATCTGGATCAAATTCTATGGGGAAATGACTCCCTGCTTACGTTCTCCTTCTGCATACAGTCGCTGAAGTAAATGTGCAGTCTAGGCCTAGTACAAATGGTGTTTAAGTTCTTGAGTTTATTCATGCAAACAACTGGCTGTGTAGTCCAATTTAAAACAATTTTGAGGCTTTTGATATTTATATGGTCCCCATTACAATTCACTTTTGTAAGAGAAAACAGAAATTTTAAGGAAATGCTGCTAAGGAAACAATTGTATAGGTAAGAAATACAATCATACTATAAATGGAGGAAGGAAAGAGCTTTTGAATCCATAACTATTGCTTTACCTATGTGGTCCCTTCTTGATGATGCTTGAGTAAATTGCAGTATCGAAAGTGTCAGGCTTAATTGGGTTTTATAGCCCTTCCTGAAGAGTGTATCACATCTGTAGGTATTTTGGAAAATGTTTAATAATTTGATCTTTGAATTACCTCATCCAACAAAGAAAAGAGCAGAGCCCTGTGTAAGGATAATATTTCAGGACAAAAGCCATAGATGAAGTTGTTTTACTGGAATTGAGGTGGTTTGGTTTTTTGCTGAACAAGGACTGTATGTGCTGTGTGTCAAACAAGCTGTTGAACAAACAAGGGACATCAATTTTGATGTGAATTAACCACCTGATCTAGAGAAATGTGTCCCCTGCCTATGGTGGGGATTAGACCAAATGATTTTTAAAGGTCCCTTCCAACCCAAACCATTCTATGATTGAGTAATGCCATAATAGTCATAAGAGGCAAAAAATAAAAGTACCAAGCGTAATGTCAGAGTATGTGCTGCATAGGCTGCAGTGAAGGTGGGCTGTGCTGTGTTGGGGCAGTGCTTCCATCTGACAGCCTGGAAGGAGGCGGCACACTGGGCTGGATGCGTTAGGCGTCCAGTGGAGCTGGTTTCCGCGTGATCTCCATGTAGCAGCTTCTCCTGCGCCCCGTCAGCTGGTGTTGAGGGTGGGTATGTGTGCGAGGATTGGGGTGTGGAGAGGGGAAGGCAGAGTGACAGAGCAGTCGGTTATGCTGGCCTTGTTGGATACTGTGAAATGAGATGTTACTGCCTGTAATGCAGGCTAGCTCTAAGGAACGCAGCCGTGTGGCAAGGCAACTTATGTAAATCTGGCCAAATCTGGCCAATACTTTATTTGACAGAACTTAATCATTAGTGTCAGAAGTTAAGCATTTAAATCCTTGCAGAAGGAGACCACAGAGCGTGGAGTTGGAAACGTAAGTAAAAAGAGCAGTAGTTACTTAACTTTCAGCCTTTCCACATTCAGCTCCATATTCTATATAACACTACGTTAAACATGATCATCTCTTACAAATACTGTTACGTACTATGCACAAATCTGATGAAAAGTGCAAAGTCCTAAATGAACTTACTTTGTTTTGCTATTTGACCTAGTTTAAAATGCATTTAAGCAAGTGAGTCGCATCTCTATATCAGTGCTCTGAATGTAATATGATCTTTGCTGAACAATTAGAATGTGTTTAGGCTTAATAATTAAATTTGATGCCATATTATCCTTAATTTGACATGATTTTTGTGAAAGGTGGTGTAAGTACATTGTCATGAACTTTCTGAGCATTTCTTTGAATATTTTATTTTTCTTTGTTACAATTTTTTAAAATTCCTGCGTCAAGAAAGGCTGATACAAATCCTAAATGAGATTTTCTTCTCTTAGATTGCAAAGAGCATGTCACAGAAGACGCAAAAACAGAATCCATCAGTGACACAGCTGACCTGGCTCTGCCACCTGAAATGCCGATTTTAATTGATTTCCATGCTTTAAAAGATATCCTGGGGCCACCCATGTATGAAATGGAGGTAACATCCTCATTTGTTTCTGTGCGACTGCTGTTTCTGTCTGATTTGACTGGTTGCCTATTTTATTGCTATTGACTGAATTTATAAAATATTAACTTTTAAAAATATTAGTAACAGGATTGTGTTTCCTTGTGTTCCACCAGGCGTTTTTTCACCTAAAGAAAAGTTTTTGGTTTGTTTTCATTCAGGGTACATAAATAACGTAATGGCATGACTTACTGTTCGCAAAGATGCCTGCAGCAGTGCTTAAGAACGTGGTGGTGTTTTTTCAAGTGTATAAAAACTTTGCTTTTGTTTGTCGGATGTTTGGGGTGGGCTTGAGAAAGACGCCAGAAGTAGAACCCAGGAATCCTGTCTCGGAGGCAGGTGTATTAAGGACTGTCCCACGTAGCTCCTTAAAGCCAGTCAGCATTTTTGAGTAGTAAAACCATTTCAGTTAGCACCAGAAGTTCTCAGACATTCTTTAGATTAACGTGACTCTTAGCTATTAAAAATGTTTTATGCTCAGTCAATCATCTCCAGCTTCCCAGTACCAGCTCTGCTCCTCAGTAGGCATATTCCAGAATTTTCTCTTTCCCTCAGCTGTGTTTTGCTACATTCTATGAAAATGCCATCAATTAAAGTTGTTTGCTAGTTTGGGTTTCTCTTTTCACCATTTACATTGCAGTTATTCTCTGCTTTACTTCAGGTCCAGGTGAAGTGACCGAGTGTAAGTAGTATATATAACACTATGACAGGAAACCAGTTGCTGATGGAACGCTAAATGTTTCTGTCTTTATCCTGGAGAAAAGATCTGTAAACCAGTAAGTTATGGTGAAAATAGAAATGAAGGGAAAACTTCCAGAAGAGACAAAATTCAAACTTTTAAGAACTTTCCTGAGGTAATTCTTCTCTCCTAGATGAGAGAACCAGACTACCATGAGATTTGGAGGATAAAAAGGGGACAAGATGTGCAGGCAAAGCAGGAAGAAATAAATGAGTCAGTTTTTAGACCTGAACTGAGGTTTTTGGATGTAAAGATTTTTGTCATGAAAGAGATTCTTAATGAAGAAACAGAAATGAGGAAACAAGTAGCAAGAAGACAGCATTCTACTGATTGTGTAGGGGATGATGATGGTAGCCGTGGAAGCTGGGGGGGAATGGGAGGCAAGGAAGAGGGAGGTGATCAAGAGACCAGTACCTTATGACTCTCTTGGCTGAGGTTTTTCACGTTGGTCATTTGTGTTCTGATTTATTTCTTTTTACTTTCAGAAATTAGAGGAGATTGCTCTTCAGGCAAATTACTTTATTTTAAGCAACTTACATTCTTTCTTTTCATCCCTCAGAAGCCTCTATGCCCAATAATAAAATCACACAAGACAGTTTAAGGCCATTTTAATTAAGAAGGCAGTGTGGATATACTTTAGCTTGATTTGGAATGACCAGCCATCAGACCATTTGTAATACTCCAGTGGAAATTTCTACTAGTCTGTCTATCTTTTTCTCACTACCTGACTTTTAGAAACAATTACTGAAAAATAGCGTGTGGATTTTTTTCAGAGAAATAACATTCTACCTGAATTTTCATTTCAAAATACGTTAAATACTTCAGACATCTGGTCTTTGGCACTAAAGTGCTACAGGATCATTTGGCTTTTCAGTGCTTGAATTGCAGAGGCACGTAAACCCATTGTAGTAAATTGAACTTAGTATTTCTGCTGTTTTGGCCTTTGTCTGCAGGAGTAAGTAGTGCAAGTGTGGTTCTTAATTCCAAATATACAAATACATGAGTGCTGGGTTGGTTGGGTTTTTTTTGTGTGAAGAGTTTCCATGAATATGCATATAAGCATTGTATGGATCCGCTGGCCTCTATAAGCTGAAATAAGACTGACTGAAGGTTTTGACCTGCGTATCAAAGGTGTTTTAAACGCTTCCATATTTAGCAGGCCAATTAAGCAGTGCATAAATAGAACTAGAGATGAATCCACATAGCATCAATTCCCTGAGCAGCTCAGGATTTATTTTAATGTACTATTTGCTGTATTTATTAAAGAGTAAATATTTCTCAGTACATGATTTATGATTCTTCCAATGTAAATTGCCCAGATAGCCACATAACTCCTGTTTTAATGAATTTTCCCAGCTGACCTATTATTCCTTTGAATTTTCTCAAGTGCCCCCAAGATTCTTTCAGATGAAGTGTATAGCTCCTGTCTCAGTGACAGGCGTTTCAGATTGGCTGCTGGTGTTTTTTCTGGTTTTGTAGTCTGCAGCGTCTGTGTCTGTCTGTCTCTCTCTCTCTCGCCTTTAAAGTTTCACCTTTGGCCTGCATTTTGCCGTTTATAATTAGTTGAAATAAAGATACAATGGAGGCAGCCACCGTGTCAGTACTTGGATGTCACTGAGCAAATAGAACTGAAAATATGGCATGACTTAATTGATCTGTTGTCCTTCAGGGAGTACCTTAAACTAAGTGATCCATCTTTCAGCCTTCTAGTGCGCTGCTTGTATATTTTCTGCAGGTTTCCCAGCAGAAAGGCATGACAGAATACTTGGGTCATACTTGTAGGATTAATCCATTTATCACAAATAAATAATCTTATGTGTCACCCTACAGAACAAATGTTGGAATAAATCACACAGTAAGGCTTTGGAAGAGTAATCTTGACAGTAGTTTAAACTGTAAAAGATTCAATGAAATGTTTCAGCACAGCACGCTTTCGGGGGAAAGGGTTTATAACGTATCCAGAGTGTTTAGAATGAAGTATTTCTCTTTTGACTTGGATTTTAGCTTTTTTCTTTTTTCCTTTCTTTCAACCCTTAATTCTGATCCGTTAACAAAACATTACTGGCACCACAAGCGAGCTCATCAGAATTAGTCTGTATCCTCATAATGTGAGTGAAGTTGAAGTGACAGAAGCTCTGGGTCAGTGAAATTACCTAGACTAGGAAATCAAAGTGCAGATGCTGTAAAAGAGTAACGCTGTTTCATGGGATATACACAATTCTAACGAAGGAAGCAAAACCTGTACAAAGCACAAGTTTAGATAGGTATTTTTATCTAGGTTTTTTTTTTTTTTATCAGAGGGGAGCTGCAGTGGTTTGCTGGGGAATGAATTAGAAGAGCAGACTAGAAACAAGGTTTGTACCCTCAGGCTGGGAGAACCTGTGGAAGGATAACAAAGATCCTAAACACCAGCAAGTAACTTAGGACTGGTTCTCATCTGCCCGTTACAAATCAGTGACTTAATAGCCTTTTGTCAATTATGCTGACTTACAAAGTAACTCTAAAACTGCAGACTTGCAGATGATGTCTCTTCATTTATCTTGGAATAACCTTAAAAATTTTAAAATAAATGACTGCACTAAATGTTAAGACTTTAATTTTGTGGTGTCCAGGCAGCTAAAATATATCTGACAATATGTTCATCCTCTCAGATTACAGCTATACTGTAGCTGGGTTGGTCTCACCTACAAAAATTTTCAAAACCCAAGACTGTTTATGTAGGTCAGTGGCCTCTTCTTCCATCATCTGACAGACGTGACTGGTCATCAGCTGATTCTAATGGTCATTTTTAATTGAAGTTGTTTAAAAAGTGTAAGCTAGGATTTTTTCTAATTTAAATTCCTCTGACTTTTTGTGAGAATAAAATATTCACAGGTGCCAGGAGTCTTGTGGAGCTCACTGTAACACTTCATAGATATGTTTAATGTAATATAATGAACTGCTCCTCCAAGTGTTGTATGGGGTTTTGTGTGTGCATGTTTTTAGGGATTTTCAAGGGTCTTTTCTGAAGACATGTATCAAAGCTGCCAGAGCGTTTTCTATACACGTGCCTGTCACCACGCGTCAGTTAAGGTGCAGGAGAGGAGTTTGCAGCAGAGGTGGTACAGTCTCTACTAGCGCAGCGAGAGAAGTTGCTGGCCGCTGAGGCTGCCAGTTAGTGTGAAGAACGATGGCTGAAAGGTGATTAATGCTTACTACATACCTGCTTTCTCTTACCGGATCTCAACTCACTTATGAAAGTAGGAGGAGGTTCCTACCTAGTCTGAGGCTAGAGGAAGGAGTTTGTACTGACGCCAGATAAATGATGAGTCTTTAAAACCATTTGGTTTTTCATCTTCAGTCATGTTTGCTGTTTTCTGCCCCTGAGCTCTCAAACAGTGGAATTAGTCTGTAAACTGTTTTGAGTTGATATACGGTTAGAAACAGTGCTAACATTCAGTCCAAAAAAAGCAAAAGAAAACAAAAAAACCCAAGCCAACGACCCTGTTGATGTCTGCTTTGGGATGGGTGAGGGTATGAACAGTTATTTTTGTTCATTATACCTGAAATGTGTGAAACCCTGACAGCCTGCCAAAATGCATGATTGTCTCAAGTGTAAAGGAGAATGCATCAGTGTTGTTGGATTGCAGTCTAACCAAGATGAATTGATTTTGTCAGCCTGAGTTACTAAGCAATTACTAGGCTAACCAGAGTAAGTCACTGTAAATAATAAAATAAAGGGGATGGATATAGAAACTTAACAAAAATTAAAATACTTGATAAGGTGAGGTATTTTGATACCATAAAAGTATCTATTATGTACAATTTTCTTAAATGCTAGGGAGAAGAAACAGCCATTCTAGCTAAATAATGCTAATAAAAACAAATGGCATGATGTCCTTCAAAATACATAAGTAACTGAGAGCCACAAGAGAACGAAGGAGATGGGCCGTGTGGCTGCCGTTGCTGTACCGGGAGATAAATGCAGTCACTGGCTGCCCCCGTCCCACGGGCTCTGCTGCTTCTCTCGCCTGACAGACGGGGTCTCGTTTGCACCAGCAGCCCCTGGGTCAGTGTGGCTTTGCTCCAGTCAGACTTGGGGAAATTTCCCTTAAACCAAGAAACAGTGATCCTGAGGGAAGGTCACATTTCAAATCTTAGTCATCAAGCTTAGAAGACAGCACTTGATAGTTCAGTATAGCATTTGGCAAAGCATATAATACAGAATCAGAAATGATAACAAGAAGCGTGCATGTTTAATTTATTCATGTAGGACTCCAAATGCTTTTTTTTTTTTCTTCACTAATTGTCTTGCATGAGCAAGTTGTTCCTGTCAGATATCTGAGTTGCCTACAGCCACAAGTAGCACAACTTGTGTATTTGTAAATGAGCTTATTTTTTTTAAAATATGTATCTCTTTTGGCCAGTAACCAGAGGTACCAGCTGTAGAGTGAATAGTTGTTCACTCTTATTGCATAAAGGAAGCTGTTTTCAGTTTGTGAAACAGGAAAGAGAAAACTGAACATTAATAGTTTTATGGGCTTGATTTTGATTCTTTTATGATGGGGATGGATTTCAGCCTAATACTGAAATGCTAATGTTTGGCTCCTATTGAGAAGCAGAGCTCTTGTTCTGGTAACCTGATGGAAGGCAAGATTGTTCTGCTGAGGTAATCCACTGCTGCGGTCTGGCTTAGAAAGCTCTAGCCCCGGGTACTACCTGGGGACTTGCAGCAGCGCTTCTGGTGGACTTACAGAGAGGCATTTTAGTAAGGGACTAGGATACATGATCCTTACTATCTTTGGAGCTCACAAATGGCAATATTTCTAGTACAGCCAGCTCACAGCAGGGCCGTACGGGTATTTCTGCCTCCGGACCGAAGGTGTGCGGCTGGACAGGCTGCTGCACAGATTCCCCTGACCTTGCAGCTGGGCTGGTGGTTAAAAGCAAGTCAACTTTGTGTATACAGAGCTTTGCCTTTTCAGTGTCTGCACAAAGTCTGAGCAGTTCACTTCGCTGCTGGCTCTTAGAAGGCAGCAAAATGAAAGCATTCAGATTATGGCGAGTTGTGCAGTGCAGAATGAGTTGATGCTAGAGGAAAAAAACCCAGTTTATTGCTCTGGATTTGCAATTAGTATAAAATGGAATGTTAAATGTGCTTAGAAGGGACAAAAATAGCTTGAGAAATTTAACGTAACTAGAAATGCAGATACCAGAATTGGAATTCTTTTACTACGATTCTGTTTTGAGGTTCTTTTGACTTGCTTTCTATCCAAGAAAGGAAACATGTCTTTAAATTCTCTAAACAATTTAATGAAGAATTCATCCCTTTCAGGAATGAACCAAATTAACTCAATTCTGCATTTCAGTTAAGAGACAAAATTATTTTAAAAGGGGCCTATTGCTTTATTTTACAAAGGAATATTTGTCTTTTGCTCTAGTCACTGCCTGACACAGTAAAAAATCATCCAGTTTCTTTTCTGCCTTGTAATAAATACATAATTTAGTAGTTCAGAAGGCGCTGATTAGCTGGATGATCTCTCGTCAGGGTTTCTTCAACTCCTTGAAGCTCAGGAAAACAAAAGGACTTTTTGTATATTCTAAAAGAATCTCTCAGACAAAGGAAACCAAACCAACAAACTGGAACTTTCATGGAATACACGCTGCGTCTCTTTCCTTCTCTCAGCACAGAAAGGCTGGGGTTCAGACCCCCATTGCTCTCATCAGCACCGGGGCACAGGCAGACTTGTAGGTTGGCAGGTCAGAGTCTTGTGTGGGGTAGAGGTTGCTTAACTGCGTGTAATTACTAATGGAGTCAGTCGGACTTCCCACGTCTTCCATACCTAGCCTGCCAGCAGACTCCTGTTTTCATTATTCAAAATTATTTATAAATGTTTGCAACGAACAAGATCTGTGTGTTGTCTGACAGCAGTTCAGGCAACGAAGCCACCTTTTAAGAGGCTTTTAGGTAACATTTGGGAGCAAAATTGGCTTTTTTATACAATTAAGAGGGCGGGGCAAATATACCTCTAGCAGATGGATGAAGTCATACAAGCATTCAGTCAGGATTGACTAAATACTTCAAGTCCTTTGAAGTGAAGAGAAAGATCCTCATTGAACTTTTGGGGGGAGGGAAGGTTTCAAGAATGATACGCCCAGATGTTTGCTATTGCCTTAAGCTGAGCAGCCACATACAGCTCCTAGCCTGTAATTAATGCTTACACATAATGCAGAATTGCTGCTGCTTTAAAAGGAAAAAGAAAAAAAAAAAAAGAGGAGGAGATGAGACACTTGAGCTTAACTGTGGTGTTTTAATGGGTACAGTTGTTCTGAAGGCAACTATCAAATTGGTTTTGTGATAGTGTTGTTATGACTGTTCCCTAAACTGTTTCCTGTGTTATTTTCTTTCAGGTGTCTGAACGCTTAAGCCAGCCAGGAGTAGCCATAGGCTTGGCCTGGACTCCTTTAGGGGGAGAGATCATGTTTGTGGAAGCCAGTCGCATGGATGGAGAAGGTCAGCTTACTTTGACTGGTCAACTGGGAGACATTATGAAGGAGTCGGCGCATCTTGCAATCAGCTGGTTGCGCAGCAATGCAAAGAGATACCAGTTAACCAACGGTAGGTTGGGAAAAAGTGGCAAACAACGCGTAGCTGTAGTGCGTCATAGAGATTGTATGCATCCATTGGCCTCTCACTGCTAGGATGCATCATGCAGGAAGCATTAATACTGCATGGAAATTAAATGTCCTAAACCTTGACATTTTAACATTGCTGAGTAACAGTGGAAGTTACTCATACTCATTATGGAAATGTATTGTGGTAACAGAGAAAGGGTTTTCCAGCAATCAGTGCTACACTGAGGTTGAAATCAGCTCTGGAGTTCCTTTACTGTAGTTCTTTTCCCGATTCCTGCCCAGCTGAGGTGTTAGTGGCCTGGCAAACAGGGGAGTCCAGGCAGAACCTGAGTTGTCACTGCACGTTGTCCCACCCTGGCCAGTCCCTCCCTGCAAAGCCTGGAAGGCTGCGGGCAGCCTCTGTGCCAAGGTGCTTCTCCTTAGCTGGGGCAGACACTGCCTCTCGCTCATTTTTACATTCGAGCTTTCCAGCAGTACTTTTGTGATCTGGATATATATACACAAAGTCTGTAGTTTTCTTCTAAAACTGACACAGTTTCTGTTAAATGTAGGTTTTCATAGTCTAAGTCTTAATATTTTGAGAATTAGTTGGGTTTGTATGGCAGCTGGTGAACTGCAGCGCAACAGGATTCAGCCAAGAAACTTTTAACTGTTCTTTTTCGTTTGAACCTCCCGAGAGTTCTGGAAATGTGCTTTCTAGTTTGATCATTCTCTGAACGGTCAAATAATTGTCCATATCCTTATTTATGGAAGCTTATATAGGTTAAAAACCCTAAATTGAATCAATGTATGAAATGTAACTGACATTAACTGTATACACATTTCCCTCTCTAGTTTACATCGTTATATCCTACAGGTTAAGGACGGTGAAAAGATGTAAATGAGGGATTTACTTTATAATACAGGCTAATCCTGTGCTTCTGTGGAGCACTGGTTTTGTGTATGTTCATTGAAAATAGACATTATGGTTTGGGACAAAAAAAACCCTAAAAATTCTACATAGGAATTCCTTGGTTTCTACATTAATCCCAACTCTGGATTTCCCAGCACATGCAAATGTGGAGCTTACTGGTTAACCTGCTATTGTTTTGCCTAGGAATCTGGCTGTAGGAAAGCCTGTTGGATTTTATTTTTCTTTGTTTTTTCTAGGGCCTCTGCAATGTAGTGGTGTTTTTTCAGCCTACTGTTAAAAAGTAGAGCTAAGATTTAGGTCTCTGGTGGGCTTTTAGCATAAAGACCAGGAACAAAATCGATTTAGATTTTTCACATTCAAACCATTCTTTTTTTCCTTAAGCTTCTGGAAGTTTTGATCTCCTTGACAACACTGACATCCATCTGCACTTCCCAGCTGGAGCTGTCACAAAAGACGGACCATCTGCTGGCGTTACCATAGTAACCTGTCTTGCTTCACTCTTCAGTGGGCGGCTGGTGTGTTCAGATGTAGCCATGACAGGAGAAATTACACTAAGAGGCCTTGTTCTTCCAGTAAGTATCATTTGAGAAAAGAGCTAAGTTATATTAATTCTCCATATTCTGGATATAAAATCTGTTTATAGGCATTTACAAAAGCAAAGCCTTGCTGGATCATTCCTGAGCAGCGGTCCAGCCTCTTCTGTGGCAGGTGTAAGAGGCTGCTGGAAGCCAGGCTGCTGTAGCGCTGCACCGCTCCTCTCTCTGCTTTGCATTTAATAATAAAGCTGGCCTTGATGCTGCTGCGTTCAGGGAAAGCACATTAAGATGTCCAGTCAGAAAGGAAACCTAGAAATCTCAGAATTCAAGATGGTTCCAAAATAGGTCTTGCAATTTCTAAACCTGCTTCCTCAAACTATTCTTACAGAAGTATCTCCAGTTTCTTTGAAAAGTTGTTTCATAAAGCTCTGACAGTAATTGCATATAGGTGACTCCCAAGGCCACCTCTATACATGTAATTTTAGATTCTTCTTAAATTTTGTTCCTTGTATACAGTTCAGCTGAATGGTGTCCCATAAAGCCTTTTCAAAGTGTGAGGGCAAAGGGGAGTTTTCAAACAAATAGTTTTAGTTTTAAGTCTCAAACAGTGATTAAGCAGATACGGGAGTTTTATCGTCTGCCAAATGATGGCCAAAGGAAGGATGAGGTTGGAAAAGAGTATTTTGTTTCGTGCACTAGAGAGTAAAGCAGAGACAAGACACTCAGGTAGCAGACCAGCAGGCTCTCTGAACTGGCATTCTGGCTGCAGTTAGACTGAGCAGATTGCCTCTTGTTCAAGGCTCTAGTGAAAAAATAAACACTGCATTAACTCTGATCTAGTGCAAGTTTGCTTAGCTTGCCAAATAAATTGTCTTTATTGCACCGGTGACCAAATTTTGCTTGTTGTTTAAGGTGAGTGCAAAGATTAGGTTTTTGTAAAGGCTAAACCAGGTTGACCTTCTTTCTGAATGGTGCCTAGAATCTTACTATTAGTAACTTCATAGGAGCGTGCCATCAACTGCCTCTGCTGCCTGAAAGCAAGCAATGGAGTGATCACTGCGAGGACTCAGGGTTCGCTACTGCCTCAGTTCAGAGCAGCCGCAGTGTTGCCCTCTGTGCTGTAACACAAGGCTTTCCTTTCCTCTAATGCATCCTAAAATTACAGGTTTCTTCTGTGAGATGGTCTTTAAAATAGGATTAGAAAAGAGTTCAAGGGGAAGAAGCTACAGCTGTGACAAAGAAAAACTAGTAATTTAAACCCCCTCTTTACATCTCATTACAAACTCAAACGGGTGGCGATTGAAGTGATGCCTGTTTTTCTAGCACAAAGCCACCTGGCAGTTTCGGAGCACAGGTTTGCTTTTCTGTGCGCTTTGTTGTACAACTCTATTTATCGCGTGGCATGGCATCCTTAAGACTGTTTTCCCCCTAAACCTAATACTGCCTTTATCTCAAAAATCCTCTGTTCTAAGGTAGGTGCGGGATTTCAGCATGCCGTATGAAAAATCTGAGTTAAGGCCATCTTTCTTAAGAAAAAAAAATCCTGAAACATAATCACTTTTTCGCTATTGATACTCTTGTACCTGCATTCCTGTATTTGTTATTTTTTTCCTCGTTATTAACTGTTACAGAAAGGGTACTGTAGCATATTAACATGTTTCCCTCATTACGCATGTAATGAGATAAAACTACTGCTGCATTTTTAATTGCTTTCCTAAATGACTGGGGGAAGGAGAACCTTTCATTAAAATTTAACTCCTGATGTGATTTGTTACACTAATTACTCTACTAGATTAGTGTCATGGATTTTTTTTTACACTATTTTTTTCTCCCGATTAGGTTGGGGGAATTAAAGATAAAGTCCTGGCAGCACACCGAGCTGGACTGAAGAGAATTATCATTCCTCAAAGAAATGAAAAAGATCTTGAGGAAATTGCAGTGAACGTGCGGCAAGACTTGACGTTTGTTCTGGCAAGCTGTCTCGATGAAGTTCTTAATGCAGCTTTTGACGGAGGATTTGCAGTTAAGCCCAGAGTTGAGCGCTTGAATAGTAAACTTTAAGCAGACCGTATCAAATTTAATAGAGATCAATTAATATCAGCTATGTATGAATCAAGTACAACTATGAGCTTAACTTGATTGTTTAAATGTGGGTGTAAATGCAATCAAAATAAAAATATTACTTCAGCAGTTAACACCCCGAAACCACACTTTACGGGCATTTGCTGCTTTTTACTATTGTTAGCGAAGAATCTTGAAAAAACTACTCCTTCCCTGGTAGATTGAAGCCTGAGAAAGCTGAAGCTGTCGAGAACCAATTCCTTAGCTCATCTGGCATGTATATATGTAAGTGTCAGGGGCTGATTACATCTTTAAAGAGGACATACCCACAAACGGAACAATACGCGATTCTGTGAGCGATATTCAGAGAACGCAAATTGCAGCAAATGCAGCACAGCAAGAGTGTAATAGATGGGGTTGTTACCGAAAAGCAAACTCATTTAGTGCAAGAGTTTACTTATTTAGGAAATAATACTCGATATACTAAGGAGCAGTAAGTAGCACCACAGGAAAAGTGAGGTTTTTGAAATCTAAAAAATACGCTTAAGGGATTTGAACAGAAGCAATATGGGCTTAATTAAGTTAGTAGATCCTTTCAACATGCAGTTCTAGTTTGTAGCAAGGTCAACGCAGACATCGTTTTTCAAACCTAAATACAGGAAGCAACTCAAGAAGAACCGACAGGTACCGATTCTTGTGTCGGAAGGGAGGTAACACACCGACGCTCACGTGTGCAAAGCGGTACTGACAGCACACTTGGAGACTTTATGAAAACGCCTGGTACCATTCTGGAGGGACAAAGGACACGTCCTTCCTTCTTACCTGACACAAATCAGCGTGACTCTGGGATGCCTACATTCGGAGTTCAGCCTATAAAAATTAAATCCATTTAAACAATGCCAAGAAAATACTGGATCACTACATTGCATTAGTACTGCGTACTGTGAATAATTTAAAGTTTAAAAAAGTCTGTCAGTTATCCCATCACAGTTGATATCTTTGTCTCTCATCTTCCCTTGAACATTAGTGAAGACAGAAACGTAAACTTCTGTAATGTAAGATCCTCGAGTCTTTCATTGTTTTATACTAAGGTCAACCACAAGAGAAAACCCAGAACGTTGCATTCTCCTCTTGCTCATTAATTCTGAAACAAAGCCAAGTGTGCTTATGAAATGCAAACTGTATCCGTGACAAAAGCCTGTTGTAGGAGCAGCCTATAAATCAAAAGTAATGGTGTGTTTTGCTTTCATCTCCGTAGATGGAGAGCTGATTTACCAGCAACAGAATAGCACTGATAGTGATAAATTCAGTGGGTATTTCTGCACCTGAGTTACTAATGATTTCTTCATCTAATAAAATGATACAAATAAAACCCCCTTTTTTTTCACTCTTTTAAGAATTCTCCTCTTAGCCATTCACTAGCCAAGTTCCGAGGGTAAGAGGCAACAAACAGAGGGTCTCAGAATACTTTCTGCCTTACAAAATACTTGAACACAAAAACCACAAAGAAACTAGACTATCGGTAAAACACCGGAAAGGTACAATAACTAATGTGCTGCTTTGCCTTTAATCAAAACCAGTGGGGGAAAAAAAATTCTTTACCAAACTTAATGCAGGTCAAATAACAATCCTGCACTACTTTGCACTAGTGAGAAAACAAGACGTGCATGGAATTCCAATGCAGTTGGCTTATAAACATAGGAAAAAAAATATAGGTTTTTTTGAAAGATGGTAACTACTGTAAAAAAAAAAAAAGAAGTTTCCACAGGGATTTCACTGCAGAACAGGGAGTTGCTCCCAAGAAAAGTTAAGCAGTGACTTTGCCGCATCACTCCAACTCACAAGCCTTGTCATCCCCATGGACTTCATCTGAAAGGTGAGGGTTTAAATGCCACTCTGAAGATATTAATAGGCACAGCTTTTCCTGTTCCTGCTTGCAGAGCTGACTGGGTTATGTTATGTTGTTGAGAATTTTAAAATAAAACTTACACATTACCCATTATATCAGATAGACAGACACATTTTAGTGCCTCCTCTTTTGCTTTCACTGGACACTGTAAGAACGCAGTGCAGCAGCATGCCAGAACAGTGAAGAACTTTTACAGTACTTCCAATACACTACGGATTATTCTGCTCTGCAACTGCCAGTTAAATGGTACCTGATATTAAACGTGTCCCTCAGAATATACCAGAAGTAAGCTTAGCAAAGGTAAAAAGAAAGCAGTGGTAGCTCCTTTCCTCTATCCACGCTATAAATTGCCACAGGTAACAACTATCCCACTAGTGCAATTCATGCTTTAATCATAGTAGCTTTGAAAAGATACGGGATAATACAACAGTACAGGCAGCAACAAAAAACAGTTCACCTGCTTTAATTTTAAAGCACTACTGCAAACAAGAACTAGCAAGGAATGTCAAAACAGAACCCAAATATTAATATCCACATTTGTCAAACATCTTCCTTTTAAAGCTTTGTGGTTTTTTTTAAAGGGCAATGAAGAACAGTGGAGGTAGCACTAGTGGACAAATGTAAGCTCTACTGCATTTCATCTATTAAGGACCAATTTGAATACTCTTTCCCAATACAGCAAAGTGAAATAGTACTTTCTAAAATAAACAGCTAGTGTTAAGACAATGCCAGGCTTTGATACACCATTTATTTTAGATAAGTTAGGAAATGGTACAGATTTCTAGTATGTTTTCTTTTTCAGATATAACAGAGTGTAGTTGACTTACCAGATGCTCAAACTCCTGAGAGAAGATCCACTGAATTGGGCTTCTAATACTTTTGAGGATCTGGGCCCAAGCATAATTTGTTTGCTCATTCCATCTGATGATGGACATCAAATGTTTTATACAGATACTGTTTTAAACACCAAATGGAGTAATACTAGTTGGCATTACAGAAAGTGAGCATACAGTAGTTATGCTATAGCATTTGTCACCTGTAAAACATAAAAAACTGTCTGCCCATAGCAGTTAGCTTCTACAGCTCACTGCAAATGCAGTTTTTAAAGTCCCCTTCAAAGTACGGTCTTGATCTTCAGCCGGTTCTAGCCTAAATGATATGGCTGCAGATCAGCCCAATGAGGTTTTAAGGTTCAAGGTTCTCTTGGGGACACAAGTACAAGCAGCAGCAGAGAAGAGTCTTACGCAGCCCCTGCTGCTCTCTCATGGCAAGTATCAGCCTGCAGAGGGGTTTTACAAATTCTCTGCAATCTATTGCCGGAACACACCTGGAGCCGACAATCAGATAACCTGGGCAGGCCAACGTCAGTCTGAGCCAGTCGCCAGGGAGACGGTGAGTCAGTGGGTTCCTCTAAAAATATTTCAGGTATTCAGCCAAGTTTCTGTCAACAGAGCAGAAGACAAACCTGAGGTAAATGTAGACAAGCTTAATCAGGTAAGAATAATTACTGAATTTAGAAGACTGCAAACAATTCATTGTATATAAGGAAAAAATGCTAAGACTGCAGGAGTTTTTGAAGCATTTACCTACTGTCACAAGGTACCAGTACATCTTTTAAATGAAGTCTCTGCACAGGTTGAACAGCCTAAATAGCAAATTTTAAGAAGTGAAACTTTTTACTTTCACTACATGAAGCCAACTATTTCTGTAGCATTCTATTAATCCAACCTGATGGACTTTATGTTCCTTACCTGTAGAATTACTTACCTCACCATGCATCAAAATAACATGAACAGGAATTGTCTTAATAGATCAGCTTCCAGTAAGAAAGTTAAGACAGTGCACAGTAAATAAACTGTATTTTAATGCGTTACAAAAGTAGTTAATAGCCAGGCTGCCCCCCCAAACAGATGCCCACAGCGACTAGGTTTGACAAAGGTTTCTTTCAAATAGCTTGAGAGGAAACAGCTTTTCACCTTACTCTCTTTTTCTGTCTTTCTGTTTTGTAACACAAATACCATCGACATTCACAGCTAAGTTGTCCCCAGCGGGGCAGGCAGTCTGCCGCCAGCCCCGCAGCCCCCGGAAGCCTCTACAGCTGCCGAGTCCCACCTGCAAGAGACCGGCTGCATTGTGATGTGAACCACGTCACTAAAATGAGATACAACATCAGTTCCAGACAGTTACTTTAGGAACAACCAAAAGACTTGAAGACAAGAAACGGCAAGAATATCAATGTGTCAAACTTTGAGCTAAAGCAAAAAGCAAAAGTTGGGGTTTTTTTTTAATTTGCCAGGTATTCTTTTAATGACAAATATAAAAAGACTGAAAACATCTCATTCTGACTGCCTTTTTTTTTTTCTTTTAAACAAATGGTCTGTTTTTATAATTACAAATACTGTGTAAGACAATACCTTCTTTGTACTGCAAAACCAACAAATACAAGGATGCGATCAAGCTTTCTAAGCATCTCTAAATTTGAAACGTGAATTATTTTTTTTAAATTCAGAAAATTCTTAATAATTGTTCATTTTTGTTAGAAGGTAACTCAAAGTACAACAACATCTAGACCTGTTTTTAAAGGAGCTTTCTTTCCTGATACATCTTTGAACATAATTACTCCTTTTGAGTTCAGTACATTCACAAAATAGCTCAATTAAGAACAGCATCACCAATGAATTGACTACTGGAAAGAGACAAAATTTACCAAACATACAGAAATATAAGTTTTACCATAGCAATTATGCATATCAAAAGATGACACCTGTAATTAATTTTAAAAAGATACAAAAAAGAGAAAAACCTGAATTACAGAAAAGAAAGTCATATTTATTTAATGAAAAACTAGAAGTTAATAAAAATTAGCAAATACACAAAAAATATACACAAACAGCAGCAATACTATGTAGTGACTTACAAAGGGGGGGGCAGGAGGGGAAGCAGCGGCCAGAGACCGAGCCGCTCAACATGGCTTGTCAGTCAAAGGGGGAGGAAAAAAACACAAACAAAAACACGAAACAGTATCCTTTTCAACAGTACAATCAATCTACAAACAAGTTTTTAGAATTATTTTACAACATTTCCTGTAGAATCAATTCTTAATACAAAAGATGCCCATTTTGGGTGTATATATATTTTCAGTGGTTTACTGTTGACTTATTTTAAATATATTAGTGTTACTACATGCAACTGCTTCCTGTAATTTAACGGCCTTTCCTTTTATTTACCTTCATATATGTCTACCCTCCGTCTACCAAATAATTTGTCTGACAGTCAAAGATGGTTACCCTAGTTTCTGCTAAATTAAATGCAACGGTTTTAAACACTGGCCTGAAGAGGTTTGATTGCCATTTCAACACATGGATATAGTTACGTTGATGCCTAAATTGCCATTTTCTGCAAAGAGCTGTGCAATGCTGGTGTCAAAGACTAGACAGTCACTATTCATAATGGCTGTTGCAATTCCCTCATGAATGGATCGAGGAGTTGCTTCCCAAGTCAATCGCCGCCTATGACCATTTAACTCCAGTCGATAAGCAAAGTTTTCTGCTTGCTTGCGTGTTCCTATCAGCTGTACAATTGCAAAGAACTGCTGGTGACCATCATATTTTTCCTGTTTCTCCAATACTAACATGAAATGAAAGCCAAAACAAGACTGCATCATGACCCAGTCAACAGCACCAGGAAGATTAATGTCTGTAGCAAGGAACACTATATCTTCTCCCTGAAGTGTTGTAATTGACTTATGTTGATGCATCAGATGTGGCATGACGGCATCCAGAGAACCTTGCCATTTACATGAAGCACCGGGACAGGGACAGGAGTAAGGCCTAAACTCACACAGCTCCTCGTGGTCTGCTTTTTCGGTGTGTGGCAAAGTTATCTCGCATCCGGAAGAGGCATATTTACATGGGAATAGTACAGAATTGGCAACTTTCTCCATAGCCAGGTTACGGATGGAGCCCAGTGGGCCTCGGCAAGTTGGACAGCACGTAAGTTTGGGGCGACAGTTGCTACAAACAAGATGGCCACTCTGACACTGAAGAATTGGTGGCAGCACATAGTCAAAACAGACAGGACACTCAAAGAGACTGGCCAAGTCATTATTGGAAGCTGTAGTGCCCGTCAGCGCAGGCACCCTCTGCGATGGCGTACACTTGGAAGTACCTGTAGGTAGTGCTGTAGCAGTCTGACGGCTCATGTCTGCAACACAAGAGAGAAAAAGGAATGAGTATCTGAACACATTTTATTTTCCTCTGCATACAGTATTTCTTCATTTACAGAGAAGCTTCAAAAGAAAATAGATATGAATGTAAGCATAAAAACCCACATAATACAAACTGTAGAATATCAATTGCGCTGCACACAATACAGACACTTGTATGACGTGCAAGTTAAACAAGTGGAGAAGTTCTGCTAAGTATTCTGAAGTGGAATTTACCTGCTGGAAGCTGCAATGGAGATGAGTAAAGATGTGCTAAAAATGCAACTGAAATCGTCAAAGAAAGTTTGCTGTTGGTTTGGGGTTTTTTTTAATATTGCATTTATGAAATACTCCACCAGCTCACTTGCGTGTAACAACTAGGAGCACTATGGAACAATTCTAAGGCTGAATTTTACGTTGCTGTGTATTTACTGAGATAAGAAACTAGATATTTTTAATGGAGAATGAACTTCCGGATCTGACCTTCTCAGTAATTGTGTTTACAGTATAATTTTTTTAAAAAATTGAAAAATGGTAGCAAGGAAAAACATAGCAAAGAAGATTACTACACTGTTTTTTTCCCAGGGCTCTCCATTTTCATTACCCTGTTACTAAGGCCCATAAACTTGTAAAGCGCATCCATTGCTTCAGCTTCCTGAAATAAGCCATTTGTGAGGATACCAGAAAAGAAAAACAAAGCAATTATTTTACTGAATGTCGCAAATAAGAAATTCAAAAGATTAAATCTGAGAATTAATTCTAACATACAAGTACTCAAGCACTTGCAGTGACTCGAAAAGGCACTGCTGATGAAGTTTTAGGTTCAGTGGCGTTTACGCTGAAGTTCCGTTCTTTCCAATACCCCAGACAAAAGCTAACAGCTGTCTGACCAAATGGCGCTCTCGGCATTCAACAGATGCAGCAGAAGTACTGTATTTCTTAACACATTACGGACACTACACTTCGCCCTGCACCCCCTAACTCTCCTCCTTCTTGTGCAAAAGGAATTACTAGCACTACCAGAAAAAAAATAAACACTCTGTTTCGAAAAAATAAACCTTACCTTTGTAAGTTAAGGGAAATTAATTAAAATGCTATCCAAAATCAGCTTCTGTTACATAGGAAGATTCTCAACCACCTTAAGTGCTTCTCTGTACATCACATATGTAGAAAGCTCTCAAAATAAACCTCATCTTTAATGTCCTTGCTATTTGACATGGGAATATTAGGCAATAGGCAAGCTTCCCATATTTAGCATCATTTCACCCACAAACTTACTCATACTTGGACTAGATACCTCAAAGCAGCATACTGTGCATGCTTTTGCAAGCCATGCACTGTTCAGGGCACAAAGCAAAGGAACTGAGAGATTCCAACACACAAAATAACTCATCCCCTGACATTCAAAAAGTTAACCATAGACAGGCAGATTCAAATTCTTCTGCAGAAGCACCTCTCCCCAGTCCAGAGCTAGAAAAACATGGGTGTCAAAGATTCGGTATTCAGTCTCTGATTTTATGAGCCTCACATGCCCAGTAATAGCATCATCTCACCCCTCCACAGTCTCTTCCTTCATCTCCAGCTTGTTGGACTAGAAATATGCAGCTCCCATCTTCGGGACAAAAAACAGACAGTGGTTTCCAATGCTGGGCCTTAACTGATACTGTAGAGGTGTAACAGGAATGTTTCTATCTTTTGGCCTTCATTTCCTACTGTAAGGCATTCTAGCTCAACTGAAAAGTTAAAGCTATCTGTGACAAATCAAATACGTGTTCTGGGGAAGTGATGCCCCACCAGCTTGTTGTGAGGAGATTCAGATGATAGGGCCTCTGTGACAACTGAGCACTGCTGCTATTTTTCCCCAACACCCGTAGGTGGGAGGCTCATGATGGCACACTGCAGTTCTACACTCTAGAACAAATTATACACAGAGAATAATTGTACACGGGAGAATGAAATCTGATCACGCTGTTCGCTTGCAAAAAGCTTAGAAATCACATGCATATTCTTATGTAAAATTCTAAAAGTGTTTCCCTTCAAATATTGTGAACACACGCCTTTCAGAAAAGTTTGCTCGTGTTTCATCTTACCTGAACCTATATACCTCCTGATCAGGGATCACCAGTAACCCACAGATAACACCAGTGAAAATCACTGCGTTAGACCAGTTCCCTAGGCAGTCTGACAAGCTGGGTGAGCTCTGGTTTCTTTAATTACACCTCTCGGAGCCCATTCAACAGTTAAATTAAGCAACCTACAGACTTTGCAAAAGACCTTATGCACAGATGTACTTCCCACTGAGGCCTTCTAAGCTACGGAAGCGCTAGGGAATAGAACCGTACAGCCCTGCGTTATCACCGTTTCTGTACGTGACCAGCCTTCACACACACCTTCCGCAACCGAGGACCACCCAAATTAGCAGGGAATGAAAATGAGCAGGAACCTGTGAACCAGACCACTGAGATTAGCATGCAAGGAAGAAACTGGATAAAGCTATAAACTGTAATTTACCAAGCCTAAACCTGCCCAAAGCTTACATCTTCATCACTCTTGTTAACACAAAGATGAATAATATACATCATGACAGAAAAGTCAGAGAAGTTCATTTTTTATAGCCATCTTAAAAACTACAAGTTAATCACACGTAAAAGTGTTAACAGTGTAATACATTTAATACACCAAACTATCAAAAACATACAATTACAAACCAAGTAAAAACAACTACAGAGCTGGAAATAAAGTTTAAAGATATTTTTAGTTACAAAAACTTTACTACAAAACCCCCTATATGCAGTATTTGTTATGTTATCTTTGTTTGCACACACTGGGGAATAAGTCTCTACGATACACTAGGTGTCATCTTCAAAAGTATTAGCTCCTACAACACAAATTATTCAAAAGATTGTACAAATTTTAAAAAGTTTCACCAACAGCAAGGGTGAAAAGGGAAAAATTGATTTTAAGATTTCCTAGTTCTAGAGCAAGAAAAACTGTCCTCGATGACGTCAGAACGCACCGACCTGTTGATGAAACTATTCCCAACACGGTTCTGGGGCAGGGTGCAATACACACGCCACCGAGATCTCCCGAGGGACGCGACTTCACGGCCCCTACAAAACCAGCTTAACAGACCGCACGTAACGCCATTTACCAGTCAGTACCTTTCCCCTGGCCGGCTTTACTCCCCGGCAAGCAGGCGCACAGGGCTCCCTTCCACCAGTGCAGAAAGCCGCAGGCCGATCTCCCGGTCATGGGGGGCCAAGACGCTCATGGCGTTTCGGCCCGGAGGAGAGGGGCCGGGGGCAGCGGCCCCGGGCGGGGCGCGGGGCGGCCGATGCTCCCGGCCAACGACCCCGCGGGACCCCGCGCCGCCTTCTTACCGCTGCGGGCCCGGCCCCCGCCATTTACGGCCGCCCACACCCCGCATCCACCGGCTACAACCACCGGGCTCCGGCCCGGCTCCCCAAAATGGTTCCCCAAACTTCC
>VYZM01007659.1:147830-161411 GCA_013398915.1 Dromas ardeola | reverse complement strand
TGGGCCCCGGCGCAGGCCCCGCCCGCGGTCGCGCAGGGGAGGGCGGCCCCGGCGGCACATCCGCACCCGAGGGGAGGGATCGGCCCGGGCCCGGAACCGGGGGAGCCGACCCCCGCCGACGCCTCTCCCCCGGCACGGCCACCCCGCAGAGCCCGCTCCGGCCTCCGACGCCCGCTCCCCTCCGCTCCCCGCTTACAGAGTCCCGCGGAAGAGCAAGCGGCCGCCTCACACGTGTCACGGCTTTTACAGACACTTACAGACTGACCGATCTGATCATCTTCCCTAAATAATTGTTTTTAAAAGCTACAGATTCCATTCAAAACACTTCTAACACATGAATTTCACTTCTTGTTCCTGCTATTTCCAGTCGACTGCTCAAACTAGCATTTTCCACTGTGGATCTATAAAGTACCCATTCAACAGGGCTTCTCTCTCCATTTGCACAAAGATTATTCATCCAAGCCAAAACATAATAATCTCAAGGAAAAGAAAAGACCAACAGATTTGGAACAATGTGGCATATTTGAATATCCACACGGACTACAAAAAAAATTAGAACAGCTTAAGGATAAAGGAGCTGGAAACCAAGTCAACACGCTTGCACGATGCACACGCTGGGCTCAGAAGAGCTTAGGCATTACGGGATACAGATGTAATGATGATAAGACCATGGAAGTACAAGTTTCAGTGGAGGCAACAGAAGAACCCACTGCAATAAATTATTTTGGTCACAGAAAAAGTAAGGCTACAGGATATGAGTAAAGAAAATTCTCTTTAAAAATGCTTTCCTACTACTTGAAATTGAAGTCCTGCTCAAGGAAGACCGTGGCAGCTTGTATCAGGACTACAACACGTGCAAATAACACCCAATTACTATTAACAAAGACTCCCAACTCAACACAAGGTATGCTTCAGCTTCGCCCCCAAACGTGCAATATACAACATCCCTACCAGTTAAGAGTCAAGAAAGTTTCCAAGCAAAACTGAAACGCTGAAGAAAACCAGCACAGAAACGGCTTTCAAGAAACTCAGGGTGTGTTCTGAAGTGTCTGAAACTTGCCCCGGGCTTTCTCTCCTGCAGCAAAGCAGCTGTCCCCAGAGCAGGAGCCCCCCGACAGGTCAGCTAACACTGCATGTTCTTCGCTACGCCGTGATACAATGCACAATACCCCAAGAGAGAGAGCCTTTGGAACCCCAGACAGGTAAAAATAACCACAGTGAGAATGGGAAGACGCAATCAATTCACCGTTTAAAAAGCTCAGCTGAGGTGCAGACAGAAGGAAAGCTGTTTCAAGAGAAGTTCAGAAAGATGATGTACCTCACATGCCATGGAATTAACAACAGTACACAGGAACAGACTGAAAGACTTTCAGCTTCTCGTCTTGCAGAGGTGTTAGCTTCAGACACCACTCCAGAAATCACATCTCCTGCATTTCACTGAAATATGGGGCACAAACTCAAGTTAACATCACCCACTTCTCCAAAATCTTCACTCATATCAAAGAGATTAAGACTTGGGTTTAATATTTTAATTTGCCTTCGAGAGGGTAACACAATATTAGTTTTGAAAAAAAAAACAAACCACAAAACTTCTGTACGGTCATCTTAATGTCTGAAAGGGGAAAAAAATCTCATTATATAATGCCGAGGAGCGATGCAAGGACAGAAAAAAATGCCTTATCACAAACGTCTGTATGTGATGCAATAAGATCTTTTTGCAATCACGTTTCAGAACTAATTGAATTCAGAGACTTCCATTCAAAATGCATTCTTAATGCATTACAGCCACCACCAAAGTAATACAAAATCTTTCAACTTTTTCAACTGTATGACCATATTTGAAAACGAGACTGTTTTAAAAACAATACTCTGTTACAGAGCACTGGAAATGAGAACACTTCATGACAGTGTTCGAAGTTGTGAAAAACACTGACAGGTTACCTTTTTCAACATATCATGTAAGCCAAAGAATGTCACAACCCAAAAGCTAAATGAACTATTGAAAATACTCATTAAACAGGTATAAATAAGAACTGAAAGGAAGATAGAGAGAGATCAGGCAGTATCATCAGGTATTTGTACAATTCAATATCGGTAGCTTCTGTAAAATATTATAAACAATAAATATTTTGTAAAATATTATATAGAATAAATTGAAAAGATTAAAGAGTCACCAATATTTCTTTGGCAGCAGAAGTAAGGTTTCATGAATGCAACAGAAAAGTGTGCGTGTATTTAGAAACAAGAAGGGGGGTGTGTGTGTACACACATACACAAGTATACACAAAGTACATAATATCACGCCCAAGAAACTGCCAGTGTTACTGATACAGAAATCCCAAGTGAATACTATCTTAAGAATGAAGGTAATTAAAAAGCACACCTTGTTCCGATTAAAAAAGGGCACCAGTGTATTTTAAGTAGGGAACTTTCTCACCATTTTTAAAGTAGCATTAGGTTAATTTTATGTTAAAAATTTTTAGGGTACCATAGCTGCTCAGTTATGAAAAGTTTTGAACTGCCGAGGACGTCATCTATAGCACTACGGAAAAGCCAGCTTTTGGACTACATGTACCTACTATTTCTGAAAATAATTTTCCAAGGAACCTACCTTTCTTCTGTCCCCTCTTGCACTCCTAATTGTCAATGTACAGCACAACAGAAGGGAAAAAGGTTTTAGGAGGCTCTGGTGAAAATATTATATACTGCCCTCACCACCAACAAAACCACAGTTCAGCGATCAAACATATATAACATCAAGTGTATTATGCACAAGTGTCTCAGAAACGCTTGTGAATATTTTTTTAAAAGTAAATATTTTTAATTTCTATTTAAATTTTAAAGGACATTTTAGGGCCCAAGGTTTTTTCATTTTGAAGCCTATCAGTTTACCTCTCTCCGCTTGTGGGAGATGTTAGCCCACAAAGGCCTGGCATGGTTAATATCAAAGGCATGCCGCCTCCTGCAAATCTGACAACATGGGACACAGAAATGTGCATCCCTGCTTATACACAGCCTCTGTACCTACTGTCCTACTTCAAAACTTTTAGAACACAGTTCATGACGCAAATTATTAATCAATTACGTAACAGAATTTAGTCTCTATACACTGTTCTTGATTCATGAATTATGAATTTTTTTCAACCCTTCCAGACACTGTTTTCTTTAGTGCCCTTAACTATATGCTATTTGTTATGTCAGACACCTCAGGGCTTCCCTTTTCCTGCATAATAACCAAAAGCCAGAGCAATCCAATGTAACAGAATATCATAAAACAAGACAAAAAAAATTTACAAAATTGAGGCAAGTCTCATGATGATTTCCTTTTCCAAAATGTCATGTCTAGTTCACCCCCTTTTCATACAAAATTACAACAATTTCCACTACCTTAGAGTGACACAGCCTGTCTGAAATTGCAGGCAGTTTTTTTTCTTGCACCTCAAGACACTCCCTACCAACCCCTCTTCCCAATCATCAGGAAAGGAAATCCCAATGGATTTATATAATCATGGAATCAGTCACCCTCTTCATGGCTACCTCTGCAGTGAACCACCAGACCTTAACGCTCAGTGTTCCTGATGCTATCACATATGTTCTCTTGTACACAATACGATCACCAAGTGAGTCATTGCTAGTGGGCAATCCAGATCTTCTCCAAATTCAACACATACTGTGTGGCAAATGCAGATACAACAGCACTACGTAAACACAAACAGTATTATTATGCCTACCAAATTATAATGACCTGTTTCTAATTCAATACAAAAACTTGTGCCCTGGCCAGCGCTGTTTGACTTCTGCTTCGTCACTATCATATTAACTATTTCTCCTGCCTATCTACACCAGAATATTAAACATCAACCCAGGGGGTATTGTCTTCCAACTGTCAAAGGTTTTCTTACCAGCAACTTTATAATGCAAAATTAAGAAGGAGCAGTGTCCTATAGAAGATCCACAACAACCACATAAAAATCACAGTAGCAAGCAACTACTGCCATGACTATAGCATTCATTTTTAAATGCAACAAAGAACTTCATCAATTTAAAAAGTGGTAACCCATACTCTAGCAAACCAGAATTTTCCTTATTCTAGAGAATCAAGATCCAAGTTTGCATGGAATATCAGAGACTACACTACTATGATACTGCAGTCTTGCAAAGACAAGACACGCTGAGGAACAAAGTTCAGAGAAAAAAATGACTGACAAAACCCCAAATTTCATTCTAGAATGCAAACTAAAACTGTCTGATCAATAGCAAAAACCTGAGTTTAGACCACTCGCTCTGTACTATATAATCAGAGAACACCCCAGATTCCACATGTAGCATTAAATGAAAAAACAGGTTTCTTTGTAAATTCAGACCATCAACCAACCATAATGCAAAATAGGATGTTTATATCCCCCATCTTTTGAGCTTGGAAGGAGAGGAAGCAGAACAGAAAGCAAAAGGTAGGTAACTTTGAAGGAAATACCCCAAAACTCAAGCTATACTATAAACAATCTATCAAATGCCACCGCTAGAAAATGCAGCAATACATTAAACAAATTGGTATGAGCAACAACAGCAAAAATTACTGATATTTGGTAATCTATTGTAATAAAAGAAAATTAAGCCATGAAGTAGCTAGTGAAACAACCTTTCCCATTATATAAACAAAAATACAGAGAAAAAGAATCATTCTTTAAATATAAATCAAACCAAACACTTGCATTAAAAAGATCATGGACCACTTCCAAATTGGACTTGACCATATTTTTCCTTTTTAAAACCAAGCAAATAAGTTATCTCGCTGACACTTCCAAATGCCACCTACTACAGAGGCGTGAAGATGGTGATACAGAAATACTGCTCAAAGCTGAACACTGCGCACTCTTGCACGCTATCTGAAGCGGTGCTCTGCGACAAAAGCCTTCTCTTTTCTCCATGCACTAGCTGGGTAGCCTCAGTGACAATATCAGCAGTCAATGGCCAGAGCCTTCCTTGACACAGGACACCTGCACCTCTAGCATGCCCACACACAGAACCTAGAGCACGACCAACTATAGTGTGAGCTCCGACCAGCAGCGGTCCCACACCAGCCTTCTCAGACACCAAACTGAATGTGCCTTTCTGCAGTCTACTATAGTTTGAGGACAGGAAAGCTAAATGAGATAAAGCAGAAGTACAGGTTTCAAAATAAAGATGGCAGAAACCACAGAATCTAACAAAATAAAAAAAAAACTTCATATGAAAATAGAGACAACTCTATGCAAACAATAAATAACAGGGAAAAGAGTTTTTATTTTATTTTTTAGTAATATCTAAATTCCTTTCACTGTCCACAGAGCACAATGAACTGGGCTGCATCAGGATCATCTTCCAACAATAATTCAGCCCAGTAATTTCTATAAACACAGGTAGACAGTTACCTCTTAAAAAGTTCCAGACATCGCATGTTGCAATAAAAGGTAAGGCAGGCATACAGGAGGATCAGCCACAAAGTGAACTAATAACAGNTAATAGTTTTAAAGTGCATTTCGTGACATTATCTCGATGGGAAACAGTTAACTTTCCAAAAAAAAAAAAAAAAAAAAAGAAAAAAGCAACGGGGAAAAAAAAAAAAAAAAAAGCAGCTATTTTTCATGCTGTAACGTATACTACCATTCAGAAGTATCTAAAGCAGGAAGCACTTAATTCTGTTCTACAAGATACCATAGATGGGCTCTGTATACAATTACACTCTATTAGTAAAAAAAGAAAAACAAACAACAAACCCTCTGTAAATGGTAACAGTAAATCCTACCGAGTGTGACAGTCTGGGGGCTGTGTTTCTTTCCTCAGTCTGATTTTGCAAAAACTATATTCTTCACTGCATACTGTAATTGCCACGCAATATTGCATCACCATTCCTGTGTCTGTGGCAGACACAGGGAGGAGGGTGTGGCATGGAAATGCCTACCTTAATTCAATAAGGCTAAACTAAACGAAGTACCTGTACTTGGATGCGTCTTCACACACAAAGTCTTCCTACGATAACTATTCCAATTCAAATTAAAGATCTATTTTATGCTCTATATTTTTCCTGAATAACTAAATAGTACTAGGGAGCAGACCATCAAAATAACCAGACCTGATGAAGGAGGAGCTGGCCTATAAAAGAGACTGATCATGACACAGAAAGCCGCTCTGTAGGAAGAGTCAGGACAGGATGACGTATGTTGACTATTTTTATAAAGACTTCTCCATCTTGTGCATTGCTTATGTTCATACATATTTCCATCTTAAATAATGTTTTATTCTTGCAATCCTAATTTGCCCTGTATTCCTGTGCGCAGTCGTGATGAGAACGGAGCCCTGGGAAGAATGGCAAACTGACCTGTGGAGGGTGAACACGTAGGGGAAGGCTTGGAGAACTGAGCTACTGATTCCAGAGTACAGTGCCCCAAGGTATGCCAAACATAAAATCTACACAGAAGTACATCCAGCACCACAGAGCACACAGTAGTGACACTGGAAGCCTAACTTTTAACTCATCAGAAATTACTAATTTTTCAGAACTTCTAGTACTAACCGAGACAGAATCTCTATTTGAGGGAGGGTTTCTACAAGCTGTTTTTATCTTTTTTTAACCCAGATATTTTTTCTTCAGAAACAAGAACATTTAGATCAATGTCAGATAAAGGTAATATCTTTATTTTATCTCACACACACACAACACAAAGAGACTAAAATGCACAACATTGTAAATGTCAAAGGTCAAGTCCATACTTTTAAAATGGACATTTCTAGATTTTGGAAGTAAGATCTTCCTACTATGGATACCTAATTCAAAAGGAAAGCTATGGAAATCTAAGATGGGACACAGGCTTTTGTATCTCCTTGATCTACTGCAGGTAGAAAATAAAGAGCACTAAAATTATCTACATTGTAACAAACATAAGACCTTAGTAAAAGAAATGCAAGAAACACAGTGGCATTTTCACATTTCTGATGGTTCCAAACTTTCAGTACTTCATTTCTTTAAACCCCCATCTTCTACATGCCTTGTGTTTCTAGCATCCATTCTTTGAAGTACATGTACCTTCATTAAAACCAATATAGTTTACGTAAGAGACTTAAGTCTTCCCCGCTCATCAGTTCCGAATCAAGTGTTTCTGCAGCATTGTTACACAAGGATTCAACTGCCACCATTAAAAATGTTTTTTTTGATCGTTATTACAATGTTACTCAAATTCTCAGACTTGACTATTCACAAGTCTACCATGGTCACGCTCCCGCGCAGAGCAACAGCTCTACTGCTTTTCATGGAAAACATCAGTTTTAGAACGTGGCTTTATCTCACGAATAAGAGCACTCTTCCAGCAAGTATTATCAACCTGAGGCACAGCAAATAGAAACAGGGTGAACTGCTGACTCCACAGACCACCACATTACATGAAAAGATTGAACATTTCTAGTGGGAGGTGTCCCTGTCCACGGCAGGGGGATTGGAACTAGAGGATCTTTAAGGTCCCTTCCAACCCTGACAATTCTATGATTCTATGATTCCTTGAAACCTTAATAAATTATTAGTGGTACTAGAGCTGTAGTCTGTGGCATGGGAGACCTGAGTTTAGTTCCTGCTCTGTCACAAGTTTCTGAGTCATCACAGGCAAGTACTTCCCTGCCTTTTACAGGTTTTAAAATACGAAAGGGAGCTGCAAGTCTCAGACATAAATGCAAAAGGGAATGAACTAACTCGATAAGGCTACTAAATTAACTCTGTAGACCCTATTCAATTTCACTTCAGGTTAGTAATAACTAAATATCATTGTTCACTAAAGGACCCTATGTTAAATTATTTAACATTTCAGTTTCTACAGTCAGTAGTAGTCAAACTTCAATCGCTGTTAACTTTCCAACTCCTGCTCATATATGGATAACTGCCCTCTATCCCTCTACTCATTCCAGTATTTTGTACATCAAAGAGACAAATTAGGGAGACATTGGCAACACCCTTCCCACTAATTCTATTGTATCTAATCTGAAGGCCTTCTTCTGAGCCATCAACTCCATACTGACATTTTATGGAAAGCAAATAAAGTAACCTCTCTTTAGATTGATGCTTGTATTACAAAAAAAAAATTCCCTCAACTTTCTTTGCAAAAATCCAACTACCAAGCTTTTGAAGCAAGTGATTCAAATCCAGCAGAAAAAGAGCTCTCAGGCAAGAGAACTACATGTTCTTTTATTGCTATTGAATTCTGATCGGTTATATTTCAAATGCTAAGTAAAACGCACTCACTATTTCACATATTTGTATTGCTTGGGAAATGCTTCATGGCATACAAAATTAAAATTCAAACATAACCACTCTGAAGTCAGGCCTGAGTCTGCATCAGAAAATAAACCACAAGATATCACAAATGGTTCGGAAATGACAGGAGTAGGTGTATCTTCCTGCTACTTCATGCTGTCTTTATCAGCACTTTGTAAATTCAACACCTATAACAAAGTCCTTCTCCGCAAAATATTGTCCTCTCTTCTGTTATGTAGTTAAATCAAAACTTGAGTCTATGTTGCAGTGCTGACATCAAATCCTAACAATGACTCACTATCTACAGTATAACTGTAAACTTCAGTACTTTTTAGCCTTTTTCTTTTACAGGAACGTTACAAAAATATATTAGGTTGGAAGATCAAGCATCCAAAAACTAGATTTAAAGTTTCCCAGGCAACCCTAAGTCTACTTCCTTATATGCATATTAAGGAACAGCCTTCATGAAATAATCTTTTTCCCCACACTCAACCCCTTTAGTAGATGAGCACCTGTACATCCGTGGAAACATGATTGCACAAGGAACAACAATTTTTCCTTAAATGGAACACATGATTTTAAAATAAAGCTGTTTAGGGCAGCAGCTGGTTCTGATATGCATAAAAGTGCTCTTAAAATTACTGCTTTACAGGTGCTGTTTTAGAAGAACGTCTGTCTCAACTTCTATTATGGAATGCACACTTTTTATTTGTAAAATTTCCTTTCTAATGATTATACTTGACCTAGCACAAAGCCAGACTAAAATTTTATAGTACGCCATCAACATCTGCCAGCCAAATTATTCCCTAGTCACACCTGTGCAACCAGTCTTCAAATTACATCCTTAATGTACTTGCGTAATCACACAGATATCAGCCATGTAGAGATGAACCCTATACAAATTAACTCTCAACTGGGGGTGACACCTTTATGCTCAAAAAAGGGGAAAATAATTCGCCTTTGAATTCGCAAAATGAAAGTCATATATGAAAATCACTAGAGTCACAAAGTATCTGTATTAAGCATGTATATTTCAAAATAAACAGTCATTCAGAAATCAAAAGATTAGCTGAACACAGCATTTTCACAGCTTTTCCAAGACAACTGCACATGCACATAAGAAGGAGGAAAGGAACAAGACTTAAAGCTCATATATAGGCAAAGGTGAACAATTTTACATAAATTTAAAAACTATGTTTAAACATACATGAGAATTTTATCTTGTACACCTTAAAGTGTTGTTATATATGTGTCAACGCACAAATGCATATTGAAGATTAAAGAAGATTAAAATATCTGATCAAAGATAGCAACTATAGCAAAAATCTGAGTCCTATGTCCGGTCAAAAAAATGACAGGAGCTAGTGAGGTTTCAAAAATTTAAAAAAAATAAAAAATAATAATAATAAATCACAGAGTCCATTTTCACAGATCTGAGGACAGGATTAAGGTCTTGGTTCTAAGCTGATACACAGAGTTATAGTCATTGTCTTTCAAAGAGAAAGAAGAAACATTACATGTTTTAAAGGTTCTTAAATGTTTCAATAGCTTTTTTAAGAACTGCTCAGTTACAGTATTTCTTAAGAGCTTTCAGATACCATTACAATTAACTGAAGAAAATGGTTCATCTATAACACAAAGAACAATCCACCAGATACATGCTTCACAACTCCAGGCACGCACGCACGGTACATCGGAGTGCAATTCCACCATTTCTACAACAAACTAAAGCAAGCTGCCACCAAAAGGAATGGTTATGCAGTACCTGCTCTTCACCCATTAGTTTTCTTTCTCTTTAAGGTAACATATTCAGCAAGATCAGTCTTGCACAACTAAGTAAGTGCAAAAGACACCAAAAACAAGTTGGCAATGGAGGGTGAGACCATTCTTTCTTAGCTGTAAACCTGCACTTTAACTGATCCGGAGCACACCCACAATGACAGAGGATGACATCTATTGCAGCAGCTCTAGCTCTTACGTTACCATGCAGCAAGTTACTCCGGGAAGTGAGCCAGATGATAGGTACCCATTCCCCATAGGCAACTAGTTTTCAACTTAACTTGTGACTAAACCTGGCCCATTTCACATTCACATCGGTGACAGCAACACTGCAAGTTACCACTGGCAGCCTGAACAGAAGCTGTCTTCAGCTGCTGCAGAACTGTGCCCTGGATGTGCCACAGCTTGTTCAGTGCTGTGTCTTCTATTATTTCTTCTTTCCTAACACTGATGTGTTAAGAGCAACTGACCACATATTTCAGAAATAATTCTAAGTGACTTTTAGAAAAATCATAGGAAAGATTAACTTTTAAAACCCACTTCAAACTAGTACCTACATCACATTTCAGCATACAAAACAGAACTTAGAAACCAAATATTTCAGTTGTCATCCCCTCACAAAATATAGAAGACATAGAACCTTCCCCCATGAAAGATCTGTAATACAGAGTAAACAGAAACAACAAAGATAAGCCTTTTAATATGCCCACCTTTCTAAGCTAGACACCGGCTCTCGCAATTTTTATGTAAAGGAATTTATTTTCAAGCTTTTCCTCCTCTAATTTAGTACTAAATTGTTTTAAACTACTCCTGCTCCACTTAAAACCTTTTCAACCTTTTGACAATCTGTACATTAGCAAAATTTAATACACAATTTTCCTTTGTATGTAGTTTTCTTTTGACATGTTTCATCTGAACGCTTACTTGAAAATAACTCTTAAAAAGCGTGGCATTCCAAACGCTCCTCCTTGACAGCATTCAAAAAACCAAACACAAACACTGAAAAGTCACTGTGGTCTTTGATAAAAGACGAAATGAATTTTTGCTCCATTTAGTACCATATGCAAGAACTGTAGGAAAGAACTTTAAAATACTAACTTAAAGACTTCATGCCACACAAACCAAAGTTCAAAGAACTGCTGCTTCACTTTAAAGGAGCTGATGACTAATTCTTTAAGCAGCAGAAGTTATCACTACACTCTCCTTGGTTTTCTTCATGTCTCAGCAAGGTCATCAATTGTTACAAGAAAAGATACAAACCTATTTCTAGATAAGCGAAACAAAAAGGAAATGGTCAACAGAAACTGTCTGTAGATGAATTTGTTGCACGTTTAAAATCAATTTCCCTGTAGGAATACATCTGCAGCAATTTTTTTAAATGCATTTCCAGATGCAAAAGGACAAATACAGTCTTCACCATTCAAATAGTATTTTACTTCCCCACTGACAACACAGCCAACCTCAGCTTCCATACTCAGCTTCTACAAAGGGAAACAAGTCAAAATCAGAAGTGTACCATTTGGTTAACTGTAATTATCTAGCACTTTATCTGATTAAAGTGCTGTGGAATTAGTAACCAAATCTCTCATTATTCCTGTGATAACACAAAGAATCACCATTTTATAGATTAACTCAACAGGCATATATTTAAAACAATTGTCCTGGCCACTACAGAAACATAGTATGTAACCTGGATTAGAACTAGAAAATATATCGATATATGAAGTGTGGCATAAAACCTAAGAGTATTAATGGGGCATTAACGCTAGGTTTGTCGTCTTTCTTTACCTAGTCTAGTTAACAAGCTGAACTAACTATAGCATGGTATAAAACAACCATTAAAAGCAGAACATCTATTTCGCAAAACTCAGTCCAGCTTTTAAAGCTGAAAGTTACAAGACTACCAACACTATTACAAGAAGAAAAATAAAGCAAAGCAATTCTAACTTAATCTTAAGAACATCATGTTTCTCATAGAAGTGCATGCATAGTATTCCAGAACATTTCATGTGACGACCAGAGTTCATAAAACTATCCTACTTGAATTCTTTGCATTTTCAGACCAGAAAGAGTTGCTTTTTACGTGAACATGCTCATGCTGCCACCTCTTCCGCATTAGAGGCAGGTGTCTTTGACATCTGAGCAGTACTTCTTTCTCAATTCACACTAAGCAGACAGCAGCAACTATACTCAAACCTAAGTATGGAAAGTACTTGTGTTATTTGAAATATTTACTTTCCTTAGTTCACACCTACACTTAGCTGGAGCCACTGAATTTCTGAGCTAACTCCTCTAGTACAGTCTAATTAGACTATAGCATTAAAACCTTACCAACAGAAATGACAGATTAACGGACAAGACACTTTGTCATGACATGCACTTTCAGGGCCAAAATACTCATTATTTCATCAGTTTCAGAATTCTTGGGTCACAACAGATTGCTAAAACTATACCACTGATGGATGACTCTTATCCTTGTGCTTTCCTGTATAATTTTTCACTGCTGTGAAAAGTGCTAAAGCTATTTAAGAATATTAGTTTCCACTGAAGTTAATGCAATCGTAATTTCTAGCGCTCAATTTTTACATCAATATTACAGCACAGAACAAATGATAAAAGTAGAACTAATCGATTTATTCCTTAGGTATACCCCCCAAAGTTATTTTCTGCAACAGATGAGTAGGCCAGAGATACAAGTTTTATCCTAAAAGCCTCTGTATTAGTCTACTTGTATTCCAATACCTCAAATCTTCTTGAAGACCAGCTTGAATAACTCAGGGTTGAGAAGAGTCCCTTCCATTTTTTCCCCCCCCTCTGGAATGCACTGTGCTAGCCTCAGACTTTAGAAGGGAGATAAACAGACAACTGAAACTATGTCCCGTGTGTGGCATATCTCACGTCCTTCACGACCTAGTTCAATTAGCCATGAGCTTCCTAGCATCCACTCATCTGCCACGTTAAACAAATTAAGTCACTTTATCTATTTATTTAGCATGCGAGTAAACTGCTTATTACAGAGGAAATGCAGTATACACCCAGGCTGCTTGAAATAGAGACTGAAGAGAGAATATTTAAGAAATATTGTATGTTTACAGTTACAAAAGAAACGTGAGCTTATAATAAAACTGCCAGCAGATCACGACCGGAAAAGAAACTTGGTTTTTCTGAATAAATACTTAGGATGCTTTGCCTTTCACTACAAACGCTATTGTTTCCTGTCCTTTCAAAACCGCGGAGAAGGGAAAAGAACGATGGTCTTCAGTCTTGTAATTCTGCAGGGGAACCCATGGGATGTGCAAATCTCCCCCACTCTTTGCTCTCACCGGATGGGAGAAGAGGGAGACGGCAGCCTTCCTAGGAAATGTCACAGAGGGGCACCCACCGGCCCTTTTACTCTGGCAACCTGTTTCCCGCGGCGGCTGGGCCCGCCGGGACGCAGGCAGCGAGGGCCGACGCCGGGGCCCCGCAGCAGCGGGCCGCCCCCGCCTCCCCGCGGCCCAGCTGACCTTCGCCGGGCCCCGCTC
>VYZM01007659.1:128838-147066 GCA_013398915.1 Dromas ardeola | reverse complement strand
GGCCAGCGGCGCGCACGCGCACCCAGCAGCGGCGCGCGGGCCGCGCCGCCCCGCTCCCGGCGTGGCGCCGGGGAACAAAGGCCGCTGGGCTCCGCGTTGGAGGTGCGCGGCCGCAGCCCGGCTGAGAGCGGCCACCCCCGTGCTTTCACCCCCGTTTCCCGGGCCCGGGGAGAGGCCGCCTCTTACCTGCGCCCCCGCCGAGCCCCGCCAGGGTCACTCGGCTCCCCCGCGGCCCCGAGAGCCGGCGCCGCGTTCTGGGGCAGGGAAGAGACCGCCGGCCCGGCCCTCGCCCTCCTGCGCCCGGCGGGTCGGGGCGGCGGCCCCTTCCCAGCCCTGGAAGCGAGTTTTGTGCCACACCAGCATTTGCGGGGTCAGAGGCCCAGCCGGGGTCCGTCACGAGGGCTGTTAGTTCTGCTGTAAAAACAGAGCCCTCGAAAGCGGCCGTTCTTAGCTAGGCCAGCAGCGTCCAGCACAGCAGCATTCTGGCGATTTTAAGGCAATGCTAACAACAAACGCCTCCGCCCCTCTCGCCCTCTTCAAAGGCTTTGCATAGTTCAGGTTAGGCCCCAGTCCAGCAGTGCCCTAAATACATACGTAACTTTCAGCACATAAACTGGATGAAATTAATGTAATTACTAGTGTGCGTACATATGCTTTGTTGGATTAGGACCCTGTTCCTCTACTGAAGCTATTCAGAAGTTTGCCAGAGGAGAGACACTGTTTATTTTATTTTCAGTAAAATATTTAAAAATATGTATTTGCTATCTTATTTCAATTTTTGAATGACTGAAGCATTTTCTTGGCTAGTTTAATTGGTTATCCAGATGGTTTTCAATATCCTCCTCATTCCTTTTGATGACCAGAAAGCACTTCTTTTTGTATAACATTTTTATGTTGAATCTGCCAAGTCTGCTCTTATTCAGAGATTTTTGGGATTAATTTTAAGGCAGCTTCTCAAAAATACATCACTGTAGTGATGCAGTACAATATGTACCAAACCAACTATTTAGGAATCCTCCCAAGTATAGATAATATCAATTATTTATCATCAAAGGGTGACAACTACAGGAGTATAACTTCTTTGCACATGATTTTTCCCTGCACATCTTGTATCTATGCAGTGGTTATTGAGCCTTATCCTTCAAGCATCCATGAGAAGGGATACACATGGCAGTGATTGCCAACCCATAGCTGGGTTGACTTATTGAGTACTGAAGGAAATACATTATGATTAAATAAAGTATTACTTTTGTCCTGGATAGGAAGGACACATTCCTGAAGCAACATGTTATAAAAATTAGAGGGTTTTTTTCCACCTTTGATTTTAGTACAGAGTAGCGCCAATCATTTGATGTATTTTTAGACATATGGAAGTCTATTCAGTAGTGGAAGCTTCAAAAAAGGTAGTCGCCTATAGAGAACAAGGGAAAAAGCTTCTCTAATAGTAGCAGTTAGTATTTTTAGATACGAGAATCAGAATGCTTATCAGTTCCAGTAGTCTGTGTGGTTTCTTACAAAGTATCTCTGCGGTTAAGGCTTTGATCCTGCAAACACACACCAACTTTTTCCTAAAAAAAAGGCAAGTTGACAGTGTCTCACAGTCCTGTAGCAGATCAATACATTTGCCTTTCACTGAATAGAAACTAGTTCCTTGAGCAGTGAAAGTCATTAAGCCTAGTTTCTAATGGATTTTTCTCCTATCTCTCTCCTCACCACAGGAACCTTCCACGTCATTCCCCCGTTCCTGCTAACTTCACCTCTGAAATGCCTCCAGCTTGCCTGCAGGCCTTACCCTAACCCTTTGTGGCACCCCACCACACTCACGCCTCTGACCACTGCCTGGAGGGAGCACCCAGCACAGCCACTTCCCAGCTGTGTGCATGCACCTGTGGCTCCATCACCCAGCTCACATCTTCCAGCTCTCCAGCTGACAGACCAAAAGCTTCACACTTCCCTCCTTCCCTCAGTAGAACCACTTATCAGTTTTCCTCCACTATCCATCATTACACTTCCTGAGAAAGTTACAAGAACTTCAGTGTCTTTGAGACTCCTTCCTCCCTCAAACCAGAGTGAAATTAGCCCACAGGTTCAAAAGTTAGTAGAGAGGGCTGAGTGGAATAGACCCCATAGCTAGATTGCACAAGCTTCGTTACTGTAGGAAATGAGGGTAAAACACTCTCAAAGACACATTAAGAGGTCATCTAATCCCTCTTCCTGCTCCAAGGTAGAATCAGCTATGCCTTCATTATGTCAGACAGATGTTTGCCTAAACAGCTCATAAAAATCCTCCTGAAGTAGAAATTTTTAAACTATCCTCTGAAACCTATTCTCGTGTTTGCCTGTCCATACCATTACGTTGTTTCTCCCCATGATATATAACGTAAATCTCCCATTATAATTTTAGCCCATTCTTGAAACGCTTCAATGAATACAGAAACATTTTTTTCCTTCTCTGTTTTTGAAGGCTTTAATCTTCAGTAAATTACATCAGTTCCTTTCCATCTACGGGTCACCACTGCAAGGCCTCTGATCATTCTTGTCTTTTCTCTCTGCACACTCTGCAACTGCTCCTTTTCTTCTATTTTGACTATAATTCTGGGAACTGGCTGCAGCACTCCAACTGAGGCCCTTTTAAATGCTGAGTAATAAAGGCTGACTCTATGGGGATGACACTAAATTAGCAGTATCAGTCAATATAATAATTGCAAACTGAAGCTAGTTGTTTTAACATCAAGTTTTAGTAATTATTAATTTATTGACATTACTTTTGTATGTATTGTTTAGTAGGAAAAGTACCTACTGTCACTATGGAAGCAGATAATACCACTGTGGTTGATAAAGTTATATACGTATGTAGTCGTGTAGTTTAATGGGATTACTGTGTTTCCTCACTAGACAATAATGTCTGTAAGTCTTCAGTTTCATATTAAGATGGAATAATATACTTTTTTCTCCTCTAAACTTTTGACAGTGTTCTCGTTCTTAAAAGTACTATTATTTTATATTCATTTAGTAAAAGGGATAAACCAGTTCACACTATTTATGTGAGTTGCTGTAATATTTTAAAAAGTTCATATATATTATTATAGTATACATGAGATTTTAGGTGAAAAGCCATTAGTGATATTTTAATGTTTCTGTAAAACACGGTCTTTGTTTCAAGAATGAAGAGAGCATTAGCAACACATGGCAGCATTTTTTTCAGATATAGAAATATCATTACCAATAGATAAACTGGATACTCAAAATTCTGTGGCTGGATATGGTTTCTTGGGCAGAAACACTGCGTCTGATCATTCATAAAACACTTGATCCTAGTAGCTAAGTGCCTATCTCCTAAGCACAGCACCCAAACAAAAACTCATTTCTAAGCTTGCCTGTAACAACACTGAAGCTAGCAAAAATACACATGCTTAAGTGAATTTTCTACTTACAGCATTTTAAGGTCTCTAAAAGTAATGAAGAATGAGTTTTTACCCAGTTTTAAGTATCCTATCCTAACTACTTTTTCGTATCAAAGTGAGAACATTAAGCCCTTAAGAAAAATGAGTACCTTGTGTCCAACAAAACCCACTTATTTTGAGACTTGTGTAGACAAAGCTCCTGAAGGTAACATAGTATGCTAATTACAAATGAGTGATTGCACAAATTACAAAAGGACATCTAAGCTAATTGTTCCTCAAAGTACTAAATACAGTATGACTTTACAAGAAAAAGGCTATTCTTCATACGCAAAGTGATAATTCTATTTAAAAAAATGCAAATAAAATATTTTTAACCTTATTTTTTTTAGCCAGTTAATATCTTTCCCATACATATTAGCACCTTGGATGCATTACTAATGATTTTTGCTGTCCACAATTTCCCAGTATCACAGGAAGAAGGATGACAAACTTCCAAAGTTTGTCTCAACCAGGAAAACTCTTAAAGACAATAATACTGATAAAGATGGAAGATCAGTTGCTGATTTCTACTGATTTTTCATCCTTTTTTTAATTTATATTCTTCACTGCCTAGGCTGCTAAACATCTCTATTCCCAAACAGTTTATTTAGGGACTTTCTGACAGCAAGAAAGTGAAAGAATAGCACAACTACTTAAAGAAGTTCATTAAAAAATAATATTATTTTTTCAGGTAAACATTGATAGCTATTTCTTATGTTTGGACCACACAATTTATATAGTAACAAAATTCTGAGCTAATAAGAACTCAACAAGAAAGCAATTTTGGGATACGCTGGAGACCTTCCTATACGAACTGTTGAACTAAACCTAGTTTGTAAGAAAGTAGTGAGATTCTCTGAAACATGTGTGATATCCCACTCCCAATCTGCAAAGCCTCATACGTATACAAGATTGCTGACTCCAGTAATTTTATTGATAAATACTTTACATGACAAAAGGCTTGGGGATTTTTTTCCTGCAATGCTACCTCTAACATCTGCAGTATTCAACTAATTCCCTCAAATTTGGTTTCCAGTAAAAAAAAAAAAAAAAAAAAAGTGAACAAGCAAAACCTTCAAAAGTGAAAACTAAAGTTTCAAAAGGCAAATAAATAGAATCCAAAACTTAATATTTAAAATAATACATATTTCATTTTGAAGCTAATGTTACATTAGACTGGTTGGATTTGCTAGTCCTGATGTACCAGTTGACTTCATTGGATATACTCATAGAAACCATATGTTATACTCTATTATTAATTATAGTCCAGCTATGTACTAAGTCTTCAAGCACTTAAGAGACAAATAGCCTGAAAAAAAAATCAGGCTGATATTCTGTATTTAATAATTATGATAATTGATTAATTTAACTGATCTCAGTTATTTTATAAAGAAATATTTTCCATTTTCTTTTTTGTTTGAACTTCATGCATTTGATTTATTTACCACTTATATCCTTTTTCAAGATTTATAAGAAGCTGAAACTGAAAGAAGAGGCAGAAGACAGGTTTTATAGAAAGATTAGGAAGACAGAAGGATTTTTAGTTTAGCAATGGACAAAGTGTTGAGGAGGCAAAAAGAATCTTTTTCAAGTGAAAAAGATACTAAGTTACTTTAAAAAGTTATTCTGTGTGGGAAAAGGTGCCTTGTTACCCCTTAAATCATATAAATATATTAAAGTATATTACAGAAGCAACTACAGATTTTAGGCAATACCAAATCTAACTAACTGGTCAGAAGCTCTATATAAATTAATATAAGACTTGCCTTCTTCCCCAGCTTCATCCCTCCTGATAACGGCCAGCATCTTGACATTTTGTAGGTATCCTAGCATATAGGAATCATAGGATTAGGTTGCACATATTTTTTCTTTATGTAGCAGTCATTTAGAAAATACATTTTAATAATCTATCAACCAATTGTAGGCTATCCAGAAAATCTGGTCATGGAGGTCATGGACCTCCACAGAAATATTTATGATCAGCATATTTCTAGACAATTATTACCTTGCCATTTTAGGAGGGAAGCAAGTGGCTGTCTGCCAATGTGGGTGCAGTAATTAATCTAAATTCTGTTTCAGAACAACAAGCTCTGATTTTCAAGACAGAAGTGGTACACTATTAGCAACAGAAAGAGCCAGCACAGGCACTGTCCTCCTGAGGATCAGTATGAATCCAAGGAGAGGCTTAAGACCATCAAGTTATTTTGCAAGAATTCATAACTAGTCATTAGACAAAATACAATTCCAGTCAGCCCTAACCTGTTTTAGGTTCCAACTAACTAAATTTAAAAGCCTTTAAAACCAATTAAAGTCTCCTGTATCATCCAGTTCTTACTATGTAAATGTGCGGTCTTCATTTAACTCCTCCTGAGTCAAAAATGAGATGTGTAAGTATATAACATTTTAAATGGTATAACACTGGAAAAATTCTGTGGACATGTAGCACATGATACTATACAGAAATAAAGTCATAACTATTGGACAATTCAGTAAGTCAATTACAAGATGAAAAACTGATTTAAAAATAGTGTGAAATATACATAATAACTTTTCCAGTTTTGAAATGTGCATGTCTGTAAGGTTCAACAAGACAAGGCGGCAGTGTTGAGGGTTTTCTTTTGGCAAGGTTTTTGGGAGGTTATGTCTAGGTGGAAGAAATTAGTCTTACACCGTGGCCTAAAGAACAATGTAACTGGACAGTGATAGGTAATTAGAAGCAATATCAAGTAATAAGTCATCCCTGAAACAGGCTTTTTCTTTTTTCTTCTTTTTTTTTTTTTAAAGTCAGAAACTATTACCAGATCTGAATTAGTTTGACAGATAATCTGTATGCACAAATAATCAGGTGCTAACTAAAGCCTAAGCGTTATATCAAAAGTTCTGAACCAAACTCAACGCATCTTTAGTTTAATGCAGAAAAACCCCAGCAAACAGCGTATGCAAACACCTGTAGCTGGCACAAATAAGTTTTCCAAGATGTATACGAACATAGTCCCATACCAAGCACATCATAAATAGCTCCTATCTAAATTCTTAGACAAGTTTGTTTTGTTGTATTGTTACTCATGTTTCAGGCAAACAGCCAACATTTTAAGCCTTCCTAAAACGTTTGAATCAGAAGGAGACCTGTATAGAATTTAGGTATGTCTTTGGTATAAAACTGTTTATTTATGAAATAGTTGTCTTAAACATATTTGGAGGGAAGAGGAGAGTGGCATCACTTTCCTTGCTTACAAATTCCTTTTTTTGCTTTTGTGATGTACCTCTAACAGAGGCTCATGGCTGGTCTTCAAGTTTTCTGATGAGAAAACACACACTAATCCCCATTTCTATGCTTGCAACCAATCTTCTGAGGCACATGATTAACACCTTGCTCAGATCCTGCCACGTCAACCAGTTCCTACTGTTCTAGCTCTCTCAGTACACATGAATGTTTCATTGTTCCCCTGTTCAGCCTTTACTTATTGACTGTACTCAGGCCCGTGACTGAGCACAGTCACAAATATTTGCCAGAAAAAGAGCATTTTGAGAACATCTCCAAAGAAAACGGTCATGCTTCCACCCTTTTCTTTCCTCTCTTCTTCCTCTATCCATGCAAACAGGGACAAAAACTCTCCTGCTTTTCATTTTCTGCATGAATCAGTAACAATGAGAGCATTACTGTGGGGAAGTTTGGACAAAGAAGCAAGGTTTGCATTCAGCTTTAAATGAAAGGCAGCTGGGGAGTTGTGATTTTTTTCCTCTTGTTAGTAATTTTTCGGAAGAGTTCTGGTGGTGACCAAGACACAAATGCAGCAAGATCATACAGTATAGTAAGGGTCTACTTTATTCACATTCTTACTTATGTTTAAAATGCATTTAAAAATCATTATTATTGTCAACAAAGTCTTGTCACCAGAAATAAATCAGCAAATCATGTACTGGCTAAACATAACACCTTATATTAGGTGTTTTGTAAACAGCACAAAGTAAGGATATTTATTATCAGGTATCCTTCGTCATGCCACATTCCTGCTAGTTTTACTGGGAGTTAGTGTGAGTAGACACCACGGAGCGTAACGAGGATTATAAAATTGGAGGGAGCGCCTCACTGAAGAAGCTGTCGGCCACAAAGAAATCTGATTACGTGCATTATCCCTGACACTTCTGATTTACCAGAGAGGAGGGAAAATTACAAAAGGCAACATTCTGTTTTTCACACCTGAGTACAGAGAAAGCTTGAGGCATTATGATGTTCTTTGATACGAATACCTATTTCATACTGCACGTCTTTTTTCCTTCCTACTGTAATATCATTTACCATTGTAGCACCTCTTGTTTCCAGCCCTTCCCTTAGATTGCCAGTGCTGCAGAGGAAAGCTTTTGAGTCACAGGCTTCCTTTTATTCAGTGAGGTCATTATAACAGTGTTATCCCTGGTCTCAAGAGGGAAAAAAAAAATTAAAACACAGCCTGGTTTGCAGTAGGATAATTCAAAGAACGCAATACGACAAGAATAGGTTGGCCATCCCAGTTGGCATAGTGTCACTGACCATCAGTAATATCACCATAATTTTTCCTACTAAAGATGTTGGGGTTTTAATTCCTGTTATTGTTTGTTGGTTTGATTTTGGGGGTTGTTTTGGTGAGTTTTTTTTTTCTTCGTTTCTTTCAGTTGTGTGGAGAAGACTGCTCCCTGGCTAAGATGAAAGACACTTTTTTTTTTAAATTAGTAGACTTGATTCATTAAAGATTAAGCACATACACCAAACTAAGCCCAAAATTAAATATAAAATCTCTTAGGTAGTTATAAATAAATCCATACTTGTTTTGATTATTTCGTGCATTTGCTTAAAATGAAAAGCTCTTGGGAAGATCACACATTTACAGAGCTGCCTGAGAGAAAATTTATAGCTTGTCAGCTGGATAAAGATATCATCTTCCAAAGTATTTTTGGGTGACATGGTAACAACATTCAATAATATGTTAAACAGAAATCCTTTGCAAGCTGTATCTGTGTTCACTGTGATACTGCTAAAAAGTTTATTTCTCTCTAAATGAAAGAAAGCAAGCATATCTTTTGAACATCTGCACAGTGAAATATACAGCCTTTTTCATAATTATGGAGCAAATCCTGCCCTGGCTGGCCCAGCGGGGATAAGGAGAAGCATTGCATAGTGCATCCGTTACCACAGGGATCCTGTAGGCTAGGATTGGATTCCAACAGGCACACCCCAGGGAGACACTTCAAGACATGATAAAATATTATAGCCCTGTCTGCCTGCATGGCCTCATATATGGTAGTAGGGAAACATACAATAGCACCATCTTCTTATTTTAAATAGTATGCAACTGAAGATATATCACACTAAGCAGACATCTGCCACAGTCTCAGTCTTGCAATTTCTTAATATATTATTGTAACACATGCTTCCTTTAAAATTCCTTAAAAAGTGGTAATGAAAAAAAAATCCCTACTTTGTTCAGAAGAACATAATCTCTAGAACATGGGAATTTCTTGCTGCAGAACTATTCTCGCTGATGGGCACCCTACACATTTAGAAAGTTTGGACGGGTGGTAGGGAAAGCTACTGCCATAGCAATAAAATCAATCATCTCTGTATATATCCTAAACTACACTATTCGGGGACCGATTTCAAATAAATTGACTCCAATAGTTTCAACAACCATGTCTGTCCCTTTAGCCATCACATTACAGACAATAATTTTCACAATCAATACATTTCATCCATGAGATTCCAATAAACAGTCCTTAGAAGTGTATTACAATGGGAAGCCCTGGAATGTGACCTATACTGGTAACTAACCAAAGAATCTTCCTCAGCTGCACATCAAAGCATCTGTAAAACTGCTTTTAGCCAGGAATTGGAGTTCATACAAAAAATCCAACTAATTTACCCTACCAAAATTCTCCTCATTGTTGACTGTAGAATTCCTATAGTGACGAATTCCAAGTTTTGGGGTTTTGTTGTGGAGATTTTTTTTGAAGCAGAGATAAATTTTAGCCTATTCCTGGAAAACAGAAAAGAACCTCTTGATTTAATCTACTAAATCTGCTGCCTCTCCTCATTTCCAATTCCATTTTGCCAGTTTTGCTTCATTTTACAGTGACTGCTCTCTCTTGAAAAGTTTTATTCCACCATTCAGGTTCAACTTTTTGAATTGTGCATTGTGTTTTCCAGGGTTGCATATCATCCTTTTTCTTCTTAGTTAGGAACTCAACTAAGAAACTACTGCAACCCATGGCCACTTTCAACTTTTTCCTTCTTTTTTTAACTGGTGCTTACCATAAGATACCAATGTTATTGTCACCTTCCTGATTGCTGTCCAATATTTAGACACTGAAAAAAGGTATCTGGAGTTTCTATCAGGGAGAAAGTACCCCAGGGAATGAAAAACAACCCAGGGCTGCTGCATCTGCTGAATTCTAGTGGAAATGAATTTAATCTAGTTAGAGGATAGACACTGGGGCTTTATTAGTGCCAGAGGCCTTCTGACATGTATACACGTTTATCATAAATCCTCACAAACTATTTTAGATTTCATCTATCTTTGTAGCTTTCTAGTTTTGTAGCTTTTTTTATAAACGGTGCTTAACAAAACCATAACAAAATCATTTTACTATACAAAACTTTTTTAAACATGATTTTATACATTTTGTACAAGCTGAAAACCAATATAAATAAGAACTGGGTGGCAGGGGGATACCTGTTTATGTCAGTACTGCTAAATACATGGCCTCAGCAGCCTAAATTTGCATGTGTCAAACCTGTAGCCGTATTTAAAATACTATCCCCAAAACCTACTTACCCCAAAGGATAGTGAAAACACCATACCCTAGAAAGGAGATAAACCTCTACAAATTATCAGTACAAATTAAGCACAGAGGTTATAAATTGCAATCCCTTGTGCCGACGAAGGAAAAAAGCAAGCAAAAAGTGAATCTTGCCCCTAAAATTCTTGGTCCAAGTGAGGCACTTTTTTTAGTGATTCCCAGTTTATTATGTTTTTACCTTGAGTTTTGAACTGCAGTTACAATGACAGCAGGATGTAAATATTGTGATCTGTTTTAAGCATGTTAAAACACTATACGACTAAGTGATTTCAGCCAGTAGGCTAAGAAATGCTAGTTTCTCTGCCTTTCAGATCAGTTGCTGCATGCATTTATTTTTTTTTGGTGCACCAGCAGATATTAGTTTAGACCAAGTTCTATAATTACATACTAATACTCATTATAGTCAAGTTACAAGGCTAATGGCAAAATATCATTCACTGTTTTGGAGATCTGACAGATGTTATTTCCTACATCAAAAGGATTATATTATCTACAACATAAACTGTGAGTCATGTATATATTATACTGTGTTAGTAATCTACCAAGGTTCACCTAGACAAGCATAATCGGGGAAAACCCTTTCTATTATGTCTCCTTTTGTACATTTAATTCAAACAGTACCAATCTTCCACATTCTAGGATACCCCGACAATTTACAAGAAAAGTAATACAGGACCTGAAATCCTGTGTCTTTATTCCCAAGAGCAGTTTCTGTGTGTCCTGGGGAAGATGGAATAGTCGCTGCACTTCCCCAGTTGCAAATTTTTCCTTGTCTTTACGTGTGCATAAAAACCAAGACTGATATATTTGAGTAACTATCCTCACAGTACCTACAAGAGGACTAGGAAAAATCCAACTCTTCCTGACTGCAATTCATGGAGTAACCCTCCTGAGCAACCAGGACATTAGAATGCTGATGGACAACTTCTTACCCTTTTGATGTCATGAAAGTTACCTACAAGCAAGCCTCCTGGCTAAGGCATACGTACACAGCCCACACGCAGTTGGCTCAGTTTCTGTGACAGAAGACTGAATTTAGTTCTTTCTTCTATAGAAACTGCAACTGACCATCTCTTCAAATTACAAGACACTAAAGTGTATTAGGTAAAAACATGTCAACTGGATTTTCAGAGATCTTTGATCGTAGATCCCTTTACATAGCCTTAATAGTATCAAGTCTAGTTTTTCACCAGGCTAAGTTACGTAGGTAATGCTTCTTTTATTAAATGCACCCATGCCTATAAATCCCAATCATATGCCAGGGCTTCAGTATGCCAGTTGTTCAATGAACATAAAGTTAGAAGGACACTTCCTGCCCCACAGACTTTCATGTAAGATGGGAGAGAGAAAAGAGAATACAGACAAAAGAAAGTGGCAAGACAATAAAAGCTAGCAATATAGGAAGTAGTTACAGTATGTTGACATCCTGACATTTATCCTCTGTTTTGTAGGATTGACCAAAAAAAAGGGGGGTGGGGCACAGAGGGTATACTGGAATTTGAACGAAAATAACAGTGTTTTGCAGGTGTGCAAAACCCTCTTCTGAAGCATGAGGAGTGGCATAGAAAAATGTGAATATTTGAATTGAGTAATTAAATACAAAGGCACGGATCCTACTGTGTTGAGACTATTGGAGAAAGGATTTAACCATTCAATACCATTCAGAGGTGACAGACAGTAATGGAGAGGCTGTGAATGGATCTGGAGAGGAGGATGGTTTGTTTGCTTGATGCAATACGCAAACCAGAAGCATATGACCCCAGAAAGGGATCATATTCTCAAAGTCACGGTCTAGAAAAAAAAAGAAATTTAGCAAGATAGACCTCAGCAGAGAGATGTACCAGAATATGTTCATTTACCATGAAACACAGATACAGAATCTTAGAAATACAGCTTTTTTTTTTTTTTCTGGCTGACATACTGTATTTGTTGAGAAGTAGTGAATTATGGTACTGAGAATCAATCCTCACAATGTGGTTTTGGAAAGCATTTCACAGTTGCCAGCTACACGTTTAAACAGAAGAATCCCCCGACATCACCACTGGCTTACAAACAAGATTCACTTACGCACACTCCATTTTTCATGAGTTGCCCACATCAGCCATATACCATTACTTACAGAGAAGCCTTCCTGATTTTCCTCCACTGTTTTTCAGTAAGACAAGGTTTCTGTTTCCTCTGGGTCCTACCATTTCCTCTTCGTTACTTTATATCCTGAGGCACAGAAGAGCAGCTGCTGCCTTTCATTGTATTCCTCTGCTGGCTGTAAGGAGTAATTTTCATGCTTTGTGTGTGAAAGACCTTCATTAGGAGAGACCCATTTTAGCCAGAAGACCTTTCTCTGGTTTGGGAAAAGATTAGGTTATTTCTTCTGTTATATCTCTGGCCTCATGAAGAAACTGTGTTAGGCCTTCCCTATTTGCTGAAAGTCTAGCCTGAGTTTAATCTTCCAAAGATGTAGATCTTCATATTCTTATGCTTCACACCCCATTCGAGCTGTGGGAGCACAACCCTTTACTGTCTATGCAGCAGACGTGCAGAAAGATTTGGGGGCCAAGCACGAACAGCTGAGCTATAGCTAAATGCATCTCCCAGGCCAATTCATACATTGCATTTAAAATTAATATTTCTGTCCCTCAGATGATGGTGCAGTAGTGAAGAAAAAGCTGTATGGATACTCGGCATCCTAATTCCAGTTTCACAGAAAGAATGGAAACTGCTGTCATAATTCTCCTATACATATCTGCCAACATTCTGAGCTTTAATTCATGGAAATTCTCCCACAGGTTTCAGTAGTTGGTAGAGAAAGGCTGGGAGTGTTAAGCTATTTTACAATTTTCATCAGTAGTTTTGGGCTTTAACCCTGTTTGATCTCCATCAACACAGATGCAATTTGTCAGGCATCAGACCTTCAGGGAGCTCCCCTGGTTCTTGTTGATACTTTTCAGGAAAAGTTCTATTTTATTATATTCCTTTACTGAAACATAGACAAGAGAACTGCTTTTCCATTTTCAGGAGAATTTCTAACAAAGCCTGTGTTAGAATCTCCATGGCTTTAGTGATTTGAGCCTAACAGGCAGACTAATTGCTCAAGTCTTTGAATCTCTCAACTGGAAAGAGGTTGCTACCTGTAATTTAATTTATTAACTGTGCACATACCCTTCATTCTCTACAGGAATGAAGTAAAGGATAAGAAGGGAAATAATATGTCTTAAAGCCATACATTTAAGTGGCTGTGAATTAACTCCCTCAGTTACTGCATAATCCATCATACTTTGCTTCTCTTTTCCTCTACATATTACTGAAAAGCCTGAATAGATAAAAGGGAAACACAGAGGACTTGTGAATAAATAGAAAGAACCACTTGACACTTATATCTGGATATGCACAGCAGGAAATTAAAAACATCGTCAACATCTAGGTTTTCACTTTACCCTGTTAACTTTTATATGGGGATTTTGCAGGCAGGTTCCAATTTGGAGAATAGCATAGAAGAGTCTACACAGTGAGAAGAGACTTTCTAAGTTAGAGCAAGACATTCTACAGGATAGACCACATATGGTCTCTCTATATTCTAAGACTAATGTTCAAGGTGGTGCAAATCTGCATTAGGTTCATCACTCGAGAACCAGAGAACAGTGGTAGCATCTGCACCTCTTGTCTAGCACATAATTTAAACAGGAAAGTAATAATCTTTTTAAAAACACAATTGAAGAACTTATAAATGATTAAATAATAAGGGTTTAGACTTCATATAACCGGAATGTGGTCTCCTTTCCAGTGACCACAATCTAATTTCATCCACAGTAAGATCTGAAATAATTTCATTACTAGAGAGGTAAAATATACTGCACATCTGTAAGTTAATTGTGAGGGATGGATGGAATGTTTTCATATAGCTCACACAGGAAGATGAGATTATGATAAATGTAATCACTTCCCACTCTATTGAATAGTGTTTTCCAGTTTAACAGATCCAGAGTTTTCTGACAACATTGCACTTACAGCCCCTACCAAAAAGAACTGCTCACAATACAAAATAGTAACTTCTTGAGAAACAACGCAGTGATGTTTAAAGAACACGTTTGTCATACTAACAAGTTCCTCCCCCACATGATGGCCATAATGTAAATCTTCAAACATAAGTCAGAGTTTGAATGTACAGGAGCAAAAGGCATACCCTCTTAAGTTTTCAAGGGAATGCAGAGGCTGCCTCCACATTCCATCAAGACAAAGACTTTGTGAGCATTATATTACTTGCTATCATCTTATTTTAACTCTCTGTATTGATTTGTTATGACCATCATCCTTCTCTCCCTGTGTGTCATCGGTGAAGTTACAAGTGAACATGCTCGCATCCTGTAATTAATATATCTCTCTCTAGTGGAAATTTATGAGGTTGCCGATGTTTGTATTACAATTTATAGTGCTAGAAAATGCCTACAAGTGAACTTTATCTGCCCATCTGCCATCGAAATCTCTGAATCACATCTCATAATTCTGATTTTCCCCAAAAATACAACTTGTATTTCTTCTGTATTTTTCCAGCATTCTTTTTACAAGGGAGAGGGGGTGTCAAGGGTTCAAAATGTAAGCCAGGGTAAATTCAAGTATTCAGTAAATGCAAGAACACCTAATCTCGCAGCATCATACAAAGCAGAAATATTCAGCTGTATTATGATACAGATAACCTTTCCCATTATTTCCCACAGAAAGTAGGAGTGTTTGTTTAAACTAAATATAACTATATCAGATGCATATTTCTTCACTTTATATATGTCAGACAGAAGAATATTTAAAGCATTTTTTATTATTACTATTAAGATAAAAGGTATTTTCCTTTTAACGTGTATTTTATGTACTTTGACAAGATCTGGGAAACTACCCAGAATAAAAGAACTAAATAGATTTATTTACACAGCGATATGCTGCCAAAAAGTGTTGGATATGAAGGCCAGAAGTCAAGTTCCAATCTTCTGAGTCAAATCCACAATAGAAAACAATGTCACCACTTCACATTTTATAGAAACATTGTCTGTCTTTTTTGCTACCCATTTGTCAGCACTCCATCAAACTTCTGCCACAGCATAATGAACTGTTAGCCACCTCAGATTATTCACTATTATTAATGTATGATCTTGCGCTATTTGGCTAGATATTTTTGAAACCTCATTAGCAAAGGTTACATCATTAGTGAAGACTTTGTCCTGGCAAGGCTTGGTCTGTTAGAAAGAAAGGCAAAGCTGTTAAACCATATAGTAATTTTGCAAGTTACATTAGCTATACTTCCACACTCAGTACAACTGTGTTTATATTAGCTATTTTGTTAGTATGAGAGAGAAGCATAATTACTAACAAACATTCACTCTGCGAGCAGTTAAACTAGTCAAGTCTAGCCTCTGGACTTGTCTGGAATTCGAGCACTTGTGGCATTTGATCACTTACGGTCGCAAATACAGTAAGAACACACACATCACACCACCTCCATCTTCATTACTTCGGTAGAAACTGGACAGTGGTGTGAAAGCTGACAACTTGAAAAGCAGCTGAAAGAGGGTGGAATCTCATAAAAGTCATTTAACTGGAAAGCCAAGCAGAGTAAGTATCAGGTCCTAATTTAGATTATTACGCCATCAAGATATTGTAGTGTGAATCAGGACTTAAGAGAGCGATGATATTTGGAAATCTGCATATTAAATTAGTATTAAATGCTTTCTAGCAAGTATGAAAACAAGATCAGTTAAAAGTTAGCGATGAGATAGAACATGTTAACATAAAATGCTTCTTAAGAAAACATACTCAATATATTCTGCTCATATCACCAACTGGAGACAGCTGTATAACGTGATACACACAGGATGAGAACTATGAAAATACCTGCTATCTTTAACATGGTATGCTTTTCCAGTCTACTGCAGAGAAAGCTTAAATCATAGAGTTTACTTAGATTTATTTTTCTGAGATTCTAGGAGCTCCTAAGAAGACCTCCAGATGCTGTCAGAACACCTTTAAGTTATCTTGAAATGCATAAGCCAAGTGTGCCTCAATTGCTGCTAAATGTTTTCCACCATTCTTCCCCTGCTGGCATGACACTCCCTTCTCAGAACCTGAGCTTTGCACGCTGCAGCCATTAAACTTATCTTGACCCATGCAAGGGGCCAGAAGAACTGAACAGACAGGCTATTTTAATTTCCTTATACTCAGCTTGTGAAAAAGGTCAGTATGCAGACTGCGGGTGGGTCAAAGTCCATTGACACAGACCGCAATGTTACGTAGATGCACCGGGATGGAAGTTTGCACAGGAAATTGCAATTGCAGCATCTGTATCAGAGAAAGGTCACACAGCAGAGGTCCCTGCCATGGGTTTGGTTGATCCTAAGAAATAAACCGATTAAAAGATGGTGGAACCATATTCTACTTTCTTCCTCTACTTTGCCTTCAAAAGCAACATAGCATAGCAACAGATAATCTGGGCATTGGGATCACTTTTAGCTGAGCATGGCCACATACCCCAAGCTGCATCCTGCTTTAAACTAAATTCTATCCCAAGTCACAGCAAAAGTTCAGTCCATCCCACCTACCGTCTTGTCTGAATAGACCTTACTCTATACATTTTACTTTCAGAACTTTAACATTTTTATTTCAGCCACATCCTTTCTCCTTGGCATATGTTCCAAGAAATATCAGTAAAGTTTTTTAAGCAAAGAAGGGTTATTTATATGATGCCTAATAAGTAGTATATAATATTCCATAGAATTATATGCTATGATTAGCCTCTGTAGCATATGCTTTCTAAAGCACATAAATGAAATTTTGGCAAGGTATCTAGAATTAATCTTTGTATCCTTGTATGTGCAGAAATAAACCCATCAAAATTGAAGTCTCACAAAACATGCTTTCTCAGCGATTGATAGATCTCCCTTTATTTCTCATTTTGTGGAACAACAGACTATGCCTTGCCCTCTCTAGTACATGCATTTATTAATATTTCCTCTTGAACTCCCATAATCAGGGAGGAGTTTCCCAAAGGAAGGCCTTCCAAATAGTGTTCCATGTCAACTTGTGACCCTGAAGGAAACTAGCTGACGTGCCAGTATCTTCCAAGGGTGACATATCTACTCCCCTGATATATGAGCACCTTGAACTCAATGTTATGTAGTCCAAATTGTAGGGATGACTAGATCATGATGCAATTCTGCTGATTTAGTAGGATTGCATGGAGGTGTATTCGGTTTGTGGAACTCAGCAATGTTTTCATCTCTATTTTGGAAGTGTACCGGAGAAAGACAACTCCCCCGCAGGCTGCCCAATCACCTCCCACTGCTACTACTATGACAGATGTTAGTTTTAAAAAACAAAAAACTGCAGCATGCCATGTGGATAGTATTCGTTCAAAAGTAGGCATTCTGCTCTGCTTCCTGCACTCTTGTTTTTAATACTATTGCCATCTTCTAAATACCTGCTATAGTCTGAAATGATGACCCTTTCATCCTCTTTCTGTTTCTACCCCCATATTGACTTCCTAACATACATAGATAAGGACAAAGTATACTCACACTACAGATGTTAGAATCTAACCTTTTATATATACAGCACTTATGGATAATATCAAAATAACAATAAAAAAAAAAATCTCCTGAGGAATTCAGTAGCACTTTTGCAGTCCCACAAGGTCAGTGAACATGTAGGAAAACAGCATTTGTCCCATAATAAAAACGTCCCCACTACGCATAAATAAACTTTCTTCTAAGACCCACTCCATTTTCTTCAAATAAACTTTTTTTTTTAAACAGTGAAATTGAGGCTCCCAATTACTTAGTTCCTATTTCCAGATTTAATACCCTGTGTTACTAAAACAGTTTTGAAAATGCTATCCCAATCTAATAAAAAAAAAAAAATTGAGTTGAAAATTCCCCTCTTCAAATGTAGCACTGATACTTATTACAACACT
>VYZM01007659.1:64864-102926 GCA_013398915.1 Dromas ardeola | reverse complement strand
CATGTTGACCACTTCCAATAACTTCCTGATCCTGAACGTGCTTGGATATGACATCCAGAGCGAGTCGCTCCATTACCTTCCCAGGGATGGAGGTGAGAAAAACCGGTCTGTAGGTCCCTGGGTCCTCCTTCTTGCCCTTTTTGAAGACTGGAGTGATATTGGCCTTCCTCCAGTCCTCAGGCACCTCTCCTGTTCTCCATGACCTTTCAAAGATGATGGAGAAAGTAATAACATCTGCCAGCTCTCTCAGCACGGGCGGGTGCATCTCGTCAGGGCCCATGGACTTATGGATGTCCAGTTTGGCCAAGTGGTCTCTAACATGATCTTCCTCTACTGGGGAAAACTCTTCCTCTCTCCAGACCTTCCCCCTTGCCTCCAGGGCCTGGGATTCACAAGGGACAGCTTTAGCAGTGAAGACTGAAGCAAAGAAGGCATTCAGTAGCTCTGCCCTCTCTGTGTCTTCCACACAGTAATATATAGTGGAAGGATGAGAGATAAAAGAAAAATTGAATCGAGAAGGTCAGATGGATACAAGGAAAAACAAAAACAAAAAAAGTCTTTTGAGCATGAGGACAGCCAAGCAGTGGAACAAGTTGCCTATTCTCAGTTCTTGGAGGTTTACAAGACCCAACAAGGTAAGGCCCAGAGCAGCCTTGTAGCTGACCCTGCTTTCAGTAAAAGGTGATGTCCTGAGGTCCTTTCCAACCTGAATTAATATACAATTATATTGACTTAGTATGCAAAATCGGGCCCTATCTTGCACTAATTGTTAACCAAACTCAACAGCAGGGAGAATAAAAGATAGTTAAGATCTTTCACCAAAGATGCTTAGACTTCACAAAAGCATTCACTACAGAGAACATAAGGAACATGAGTTCTGATGAAGCCAAAAAATGAAAAAAGGCATTATTTTTTATCTTTTTTTCCTGTTTTTTTTTTAATGGAGGAATAAGCATACTAGATGCTGGCTTTGCTACTCTGAAGAGAGGAGCTGTATAGACATGATATTGTGATATTCATGGAAGCAAGAATTTCCATATCAAAATTCTTTTATTTATACATGAGGAATTCTCTTTCTCCTACCCACCCCCGCCCCCATCAAAGGGAAGTTCTGGAAAATCATCTTGGGGTCTGAGACACAAGCTTGGAGCTTTGTTTTTTCTTCAATAACAGTAAGATTTTGCAGTTACTGTGTTTATGGGAAATCTTGAATGCTAATTTGCATATATACAGCTATAAAATCTATCAATACAGAAGGATCCCTAAAGCTCCACTGTGTTTTATTTACTTAGGTATAGGAATATTCAAGGACTCTACATAAGTATTTGAGGTTAAGCAGAAGTAAGTCACTAGAGGCTGAAAAAAAAAATTATCTAAGAGTAATGGGGATTTTTTTTATGCTTAGTACTTTAAAAGCAGTGAACAACCATACATCTTTACACGGATGCCTTGATTCTATAAGTGAAATTCTATTCTTTTTTATTTTCTAATTCAAGACCTTACGTTTGCCATTGAGCAGACAATCAGTGGACCAAATAGAACTAATGTACAGAATCATCACAAACATCATCAGCCTCTCCAGTAATACAGTTATTGGAAAAAGTTCAGCCATTGAGACAATTTTTTCCAAATTTAAAGACAGCCGAACAAGCACGTAGGACTGGGCAGTTGATCTATGATATTAAAGTCAAATTTTAGAGTATTTAATAGACATTAGGAAGCATACAGCCTTGTGAGTTTCATTAACAAATAGCAATTTCACTGTCACATGGATTATTTCCAAATGTTGCCTTTATAGACAAGGTTCTGCTTTAATCTCTGAACTATTTTTTGAGAGAAAACAGTTCCAGTAAATAGACTACAATGGGATCTAAGCATCCTGGCTCAAATAATCAAACTTTATACTGAGTGCCCAGGTATACATGGAGTCTTCCCCGGTGAACTCTTAACTTTACCCCATAGATAAACCAGCAGGGAAGGTTCTGCAGCACTACAATGAACGACCTCTTCCAGACCATATGCTCCTTCCAAGACCATATGCCCTTTGTGACAGTCCCAGATTAACCCAATTTGTGTGAACTCAAAACCCACACATGGCACTTTTATAGGCCATAGAAATAACTCAGAGCCCCTTTCTCTCTCAAAGGCCCCTAACCAAAAAATAGCCCCTCCAAAAAACCCAAACCTACTCGCTCCCCAAAATGCACCTCCCATCAAAAAACAAGACAAGACAACCCTCCTAAAACCAAACAATCATACAAGACATTTTTTTTTCTTTTTTCTTTTCCTTAAAGTATTATAGACTTTCATTACATAGAGAAAGGAAGAGGTTTTTGGTTGGTTTTTTGTTGTTTTTTTTTTTTGTCCAGATGAAGCAGAAACAAGGGTGGTAATACTAAAAGGATTTGCTTTATTAAACTAGTTAAAACATAAACCCCCAAATTAGGGCACTTCCAAATTAAACCTAAACTGCAGACTAGTTACGACATCTCTAGAATTTTGAAGAACGTGCTTCTCTGCAAGTCTCTTCTTTAAATACACAACCAGTTTTGTTTCACAAATGAAATAATTGGTACATTCAAGATTCCATTTGCAAGTGCATTGGCTTTTGCAGCTTAATTAAATGCCTCACTAACTTCACACATCCAAGCATTTCTGCATGGTTGCTTCATATTGAACAATTCACAAGAAACAGAAAATATCACAAAACACTTACGTAATCAGATATGCCATTGTACTATGTATTATTTTTGTGTAATAGAAACTGTGCTAATAAATAGAGAGGCAGCTGGCAGAGAAGCCTTTATGGTTAAACAGGACATCATCTCTTTATCACTGGTTAAGCAGTGGGGAATTCCTAAGGAGACAAACACTTGAAAGAAGCTTACCTCCCAACTGCCAGGCTAAGCAGATTAACAGCATTGTCAGTCACACCAAATCACCATGATTGTTACTTCACTTTTATGCAAGCATTCTGTTACTTGCTAGTTTTGTATTTTAAAACAAAAAAAAGCTCTGTGTATCAAAGTTTCAAGTAAACCTTTATGTTTACTTTTGTATTCAACAGCAGTCACCAAAGGAGTTATGGTAGAGGACGAACTAAAGGCCTGGAAACCACCAGCAAAACAAAAGCTCACGAAGGAGATGGGGAGTTTGTCAAGAAGCTCTTTTAGGCCAAGAAGGCTCTGATTTCATATTAACCTAAGATCAAAGCATTGGTACATTTAAAATGCCAAATACCTTAAGATTGGCTCTATGGCATACTTCAAACATTGGAAATGCCCTTTCTGCTTTGGAAAAGTATTATCCTGTGCCAGGTTTAGACAAAAACAAACACTCTGAAGTACACTGAAGCTTCTGTGATAGCATTTCAATGTTGGCCTCTGCAACAAGATACCGAACTGGCTACCTTTAATGCCAGCAAGCGACAACTGAGCCTGACGCTCAGTATCTTAGGACTCATAACTTTCTTATGGGCTCATTTATTTAAGCACCAAACACGTGATGAACCCTCTAAAAACAATCTTGGCCTGCACCAACAATTGCAATGAAACCAGGGCAGCATTCCCAACATACCTCAAAGTTCAGACTGCTTGTTCCTGTGCAGCCGCTATAGTACAGTCTGCTTCACATTTATGCCTCCTGCTTTGAGTCTCTCTTCTTAGATCCCTTCCATCTTTATGACAGCAAGTTTAATAATGATCAGAACTGGAGCTACATCCAGTAAGTTTAGCAAGTCCACAGTTTCATTAGTGTGAACTCAGTCTCAAGACTCTCAAGGGTACAGTGGATCTTGCTACAACCTGTAGCCACATTTGGGGCAGTTTACATGGAAATGCTGCATAGCCGTGTGGCTGCAGTTGTGCATTTCTGTGGCATATGACATACCACTCCAGATGGTACTAATAGTGTGGGACGTAAAGTACATTTACCTCACACTGTAAATCCACATCTGATCTTCCTTTCCTAAGGTAGTCACATTTTGGTGATACTATATGTATGCAAAAGATGGGCTTTTCAAAATTGTAAGTACTTAGGTGCTAAAGCCACACTTCCTCAAGTACCTGAATCACTGTGATCTTTCAGAGGTATTTATGTACCTATACACTTCTGATAATTCTATAGAGCTCCTATCTGTATTCTTAGATACCTAAGTGCCCCATAAAGCTCCTGAGTACCTTCTGGAACAAAACCTGACCAGTTTAAAAAAAAAAAAAAAAAAAAAAACACACAACAAAAACAAACAAACAAACAAAACACAGAGAGAGAAAGAAGCTGAAACTCCTGGAGCACTATCCACTACAAAGGGATGAGTTGGAGGTAAGGAAATATTTATTTATACCTTCACATTGTCCACAGAATTTTTCTGGAATTAAAAAACAAACTGGAAAAACCACAAAACCCCTGAGTGATAGCTAGATGAATATCATCCCTACTGAAAAGTAGAAAAGAGAAGGATAAGAAAAATGAGCTCAGCTGGTCTGATTTCCTCAAATGCACATAATGTTCTTTCTTAAAATTATTAAAAAGGTTTATTACAATAAACACCAAATCACGACAGGAAAAGAAAATGTATAGTGCATTACCATCACTTTAGAAGTGCCTATATATATATTAACAAGCAAAAACTATATATAGAAATATATACGCTACATATAGTGATGCAAATATTACATTTACTTTTTTTTTTCTTTTTGCAAAACTTTGGAAATATTGTGAAGACAACAGCCCAAACAGTACAAACTGTATTTTCTCTACTAGATTTTTTTTCCCTATTATTTTGTTTATTATTGATTCAAACTACAGGTTTTCCAAATTGCCTAAGCAGACTTCTTTTTGCAAAAACCTTGACTTTTTTTTCACCTTAATTTCTCTCTCCACCAACAGAAGTAACAATATGTACTTCTTAGTAACAACTCTCTAGACATCACAGATAGAGTGTCCTCTATATATCCCAAGAATATATATCCCATTAGTCTGCAAATATTTTGTTCTGCAGCACCTTTGAATGGATTTCTTTGGGAAAAACACACACAGACAAAAGTTCATTTAAGTAAGTGTGCTAATTTATATGAGGGCTGATAGGTTTAACTAGCTTGGAAAGAAATATTACATCTAACTAGCTCAAATGGTATTTAGGCACCTGAAAATACCAACGAGAATCATAGCAAGATTTCCAGTACTTATTTTTACTTTTAAATTCTACTCTGAAATAGAGCTCTCATGGGGAATCAAACCAACACAACGGAAAAACAGGTCTACCCAAACACCTGCTAGCTTATTTATAAACAAACCATAAATATCTGCAATTTTTTTCCCACTAGAACATTATTATATACCCCACTATTTAAGATGCATCAAGATGACTAAAGCCAACATAAAAATGGACTTGCACAGACATACAAAAACGTCACATTAAAAATTGTCCTTATAAATTAAAAGTTGGTCATATGTTTTTTCAAGCTCAAAATTCTGGCTTTCTATTACTGGTTTGGTTTCTTCCACCTCAGTCACCCATCAATGCATTAGAATCAAATATAAAACATCATAGGCTTACACCAAAGCAATAACTTATGCAGATTGCTAAAACAACAATCAAAATTATAAGATAGCTAGAAAATTCAGAGGAAAAAACCCCAAACCTTACATGAAAAAACAGCTATCAAACTCTTCATATGCCTGCATCACCCTCTCAGTTCTTCAGATTTTCAATTCAGAATGCCATCTTTATGATACGGCCTATTTTTCACTCTGAAGTTGCAAGTCACATGGCACAGCAGAACCTTAATTCAGCTGGGTCTCTCAGGTATTTCCACAATACCAGTTACCAATCATTCCAGTATATATTCTGTTCACCTGTGAGCTAAATTGCCTTGTCAGTGCACAGCCTTGCTTTAAGAGTCATAGGGAAGTGGGGTATCACAGATGTCTTCAATATAATGCTCGTAGAAAGCTTCATGGAACAACATGGTTGAAGAGGGAACACAGCTAAGGTTGCAGCCCATCACAACAGGTACCATGTTTTCTCCCCCTCAGCTGTGTTAAGAGATGGTGAAATCCTTCCTGCTTTTTTTCCTGCCTTAGCAGGCAAGTCTTGGAAGAAGCTTTGCCTTTTCGCAAGTGGAGGGATTGCAAGTGTTGCCCTGATGAGCTACATAACGATAGGTCCTGATACAGACCTTCGCACACTCTAAAGCCAATACCTGCATAACATAAGAAACACACAGTATATATGCCAATTTTTCCTTCAGAAATGTGCACAACAGAAAACGTGCACCTATTTCCAACATTGTTCAGTAGCATAGAGCATCAAATCAATCAGTAGCACAGACAATTCTCAGAAAGGCAGTTAGATCAAATGTTAGAAAGTGTAAAATTTTAAGCCTGTTAAACTTGTATTGTACAGTAGGATATAATTTAATATCCAGCTCCTTCCACAATTACAGTCTGTATAGAGACAGAGTGAGACAATAGCACTGACTATGGCAGTTTATTAAGTTAAAACTCACAAAGATAATCTATTCTGAAATATAAACACAGTTTGCAAATATACTGTCATATTTTCACTTGTGGAATAGAACTTGCTCCATATACCCACTCAGTGTGTTTCAGAGACTTTTGCTGAACACTGCTTATCGTATTTCCCACCCTTCTACACAGTGATACCTGATCAGACCTTCTGCTCCATGGCTGCATTCATTTATCACAAGATAGCCTTAAACAAGATTCTAACGGACACACTTTGTTCTTGTTTCACCCAGCAAGAAACTGGAAAGAAACCTTAATTACTTCAAATTTTTATGCCTTTTTTTTTTTTTTAAATAGTTTTGTAGCAGAGTATAGAACTATTCACTTTATTGTGTAAGGATGTCATCCTTTGGACTGGAAAGACCTTCCTAGATAGAACTGCATAAAACCTTTACTGTTTGTTTTGATACCAAACAAAGTACCTCATTGCCCAACAGCTTGCCTTCTTCAATTTAGCTGAAGTCATCTTGTGTATGAGTGTTTCTGTATGTTTGCAGCATTAGGAGATACTATCTTAATGAAACTTTTTCAAAGTACGCCTCCCCTGCATTTTATGGGAGGGAGAGAACACGTGCACGCAGCACTAGTGTTTAATCCATAACCACCACAACTAAATAGCAGTTCTAGTAACGAGAAGGTGTCACGTATACTTTTGATGGGAAAAAAAAATCTAGATTCTATTTTGGCCTCTGCCACTATAGCACTGACTAACCATTGGTAACTGCTAACTCCCCACCACTTCTCCTCCTCCCAGCTAAGGGCTTGTGAACAGATACACACAATTTAAGGCAGACTCCCATTACATCCTTCTTACTATGTATCTCTCATCATTAATGCATTATGATACAAGCAAAAGACAAGCAAGAGCCTATCAGTGAGGAAAGAAATAAAGGGCCATAACATTTTTACAGGAACATTACAAACTCATTTAAGCTGCTTTATTATTTGTATGTAATTAAATATCATATTAAAAGAAATCATAACCTCCCCTCCCAAATAGCTCCTCGAGCAGCAATTACATTCACCTCCTACCAGAAACATTTGAATAATGTCCGTGAAAGGCTCTGGGACTAAACCCACCAGATGGGATAGATGAGATATTCTGGGCTTTTGCATGAATTATTTCAATCCATCATAATTTGGAAGACTCATAGCTGCTGTAATACTGGAAAGCTTAATTTGATTTCCGTTTATAAAGTAGGGCTTTGATGGATGCTATAAAACAAAGGATAACCATCTAGCTACTATATCTTTATCTTCTCTGCATTTTTGTTGACAGCAGAGAACTGAGGGCTCTGACTCATGGCCTACAGCAGTTTAAACCAATATGCCAGCTGTGACAACTGAGAAACCAACACACAGCAGCCCTGCAGTAGCAAGGGCAGCTGAAGTGAATCTCCTGCAAATAAGATCAGTAACATTTTAGGCCACTACAACATATACTGCTTATGAATCAGAGCCCAAAATAATTTTTAGTAAAAATTAATATATTGAATGGTTTAAAATAAAAATAATTGTATGCACCCACCGAATCAGTAGGGACTCTGCAAATTAATTTCATGAGCACACTAACATCGTCTTAAACCATCGAATTTTTAGTGTTATCTCCTTACTCATTTACTCAGAAGTCAGTTCTGGCTCAACCCTGCAAAGGAAACAAGTTTGAACCTTGTGAAGCTGAGTGTTGATGTTACCTGTTTCATGTTAAGCTACAATCACCCTTGCAAATTTTTCTTTAGATTAGGTACTAGCAGCTGACAGACATGCATGCCAAGAGAATAAAAATTTGGTTAAAAGCTAAAATATAGCAAATTCTGTTTCCCTAATGTAAAGAATCCTTGGGTAGCTACAAATGCAACAGAAAACATTAATTTGTTTCCAGTGAACATCAAATATTACTATTTTAATGCTCCGTTGCTTCAGAATGTCAAGAATGTCCTTGTCCATATTCTTGGTGTTCTGCCAGTAGGAGATCTGGCAAAGGACTCTGATGTGCTCTTTTTAATTCAAGGCCCTCTGCTGCAAAGATCTCCCACAGAAAAGTATTTATAAACCACAATGTATCTCCTCCTCTTCTTGGAAAATATTGCCAGGCCTTCATGCTCTGCCTTTTAGATATTCCCAAATTTCTTCTGTCTTTGCAAGACACACAATTCACCCGAGTTCATTTGGATTCAAGGTGCAGTAATGCTCCTCACATAAAGAAGTCAGACTCAGACTAGCTTCAGTATCATCACTGGCTGTGATATCTTCTCCGATTTTTAATGTAATCCCTCTGAATGTATTTTATTTCTTTATTTTTAAATATAATTTCTCATGCACCGATATCTTAACTTTTTGCAATCAAGAAATGTCCAAAGAGCAGATTTCTGGTGGCAATTTGGAGTTCAAAGAACTCGTATAGAAGGTAAATATATTACTACCAATTTTATTCTCATCTCAAACCTAAACTAATAGCAAAGAGAAGAAAAGTACAATCCCTGAGCCAAGAAGCAAATGAAACCTAGCATATAGCAGTAAAGATACCTGTAGAGGTCTAAAACGGTACAGGAAGACGTACCAGTGAACTTCTGCACTAAGTGTGGGTAACTGTGCAAATACTTATTATGTTCATACATCATCCCATAACATCCTACCTTTTCTTCGGAGGCCAAGCTTGCAACTGTTTACCTTTATACTGAAGAGTTAACAAGTGGCTCCCTCTACTGTAACAAGAATGTCAGTACTGGTATTTCCTCCCAGAAACTTTTAAATTGTTTTGCGACCATCAAAACCATTATAAAAAATTAAAGAACTGAAACGCTCACAGTTTGGATTAATCTTTAACTTTTGTTTTTAAAAGGGTGAGTGTGTGTCTACACCAACATACATGCAAGGCAGCCTTTTATTTTTTGCTTGTATTTTTTACTAATAGCCTCTGAATAATATTTTGCTCAAAAATTTTCTCTCAAAATTAATTATACTAAGACTCAATACTTCGAATATTGTATGCTCATTCAACATTCAAGTAGAAAATTTATACATTACTTTATTTGAATCACAATGATTCCTATACTTCGCAACAAATGATAAGAAAATAAAACTCAATTGGCATATTTCAGCAGAACTATGACATCTTTGGAGCATCGTTTCTATGTTTTTATTAAAAATACATAATATTTTAGTTCTTTTATGTATATTGAAAGTATAATTCCTGAAACAGTTAAAAATGTACTCAAGTGGAAACTCAAAAGGAGAACCAACTTATTCAAAACCAGTTTCCTCTTAACAAATGTGTCCTTTGAATTTGCCATTTAAAAGGATATAATGCAATCTTACAGAATTTAGCTAGCCATAAGGCAGACAGCAAAACTTGGTTTTTCATACACAGCTGCATAGTTTCAATGGTACAATGGAACCACATTCTAAAAATAAATGCATAACACACAGGTGAAAAATGTGTATATCTACAATCCACCTGCTTTTTAAAATTCACCAATTTTTTCATCCCTTTTACTTGAGCATTGCAGTATTTCCACTGTATATATAGAATTACATACCAACATATAAACGTATAAACAACGTATAAAATTGGCAACACACAGCAGTAGTCAGGGGCACTAAAAATACTTTGACTGTGATTAGCTGCACTGCTGTAAGGCCCTTGGGTTTACATTCTGTGATAGAGGAACTGAATGTATCAGACACACCTAGTTTTGTAACCAGACTCCTCCAAATACCAGGATATGCTACCGTAGTTTATACTGCGTCACACAGCAGATTATGTAGTCTTTGAATCTGCAGAGTAATTATTATTTTAAACCATATTTAAGAAAATAACAGGTCCTATACATGAATTATAGCAGAGCTACAAGCTTCCCAATAAAACAGAGCCATCCAGAATAAAAATCAGGCCCACATCTAAAAATAGCATTGGACGTAGCTACAAAAAATTCCAGCAAGAAAGCCATTCATATCAAACACAGCCTGCAAGCTTGCAAAGCAGAAGGAAACACTGTCAGTATTAGAAAGACACTGTACAATTCACTGTTTTTCATGGAACTTTCTCAGGCACTTTCTCTGCTTTTGCAAAAGGCAATTCAGGAACACTCTTCAAAAACACAAACTACCCTGACATGTCACTGAAAGAGAAAGGAAAGACAGCAGCACCAGCACTGAATACTAGGACTTGTTTGTAGCTTTGCTTATTTACAACCCAAATAAAGTTATTTACATTACATAATGCCTACCTTAAAACTTAGAGGAAAAAATTCCTTTCAACAGTAAACTGATGAATTTATCACAAAAATATTGTACTTGACCTCACACCAGGAATCAGAGTCAAAGTCTCAGAACTTTATCCTGGAGTTCTATAAAATTTTAAAGGGAGAGGGGAATGCCGCGTCACTCATAAGAGTTGGTCCCTGTTATTTTCCACTCAAAACACTGCTTCTAGTTGTTTTTTTTTTTTTTTTCAGCAACCAAAGGTTGAGTAGCACAAAACATACTTTAGGGACAGACTTTAGGGAAAGAATTAAAGATTACAACATACGTGTATTCTTACATCAGCACCTTAAAAATTAACACATACGCAACCAGGATACACATAAGTGAAAGAAGACAAGTTCTTCAAGAGGCATGTTTGCACATGCAGGCAGGCTCCAGGCAGTTTAAGGGAGCCTATAGCTAATATCAGACCAAGTGCAGAGAGAGAAGGCCATTTTCCATTGAAATGAACAAACAAAGCCCCCAAAAAGTCACACTGGGGTTCTGTCTTCACTCGATTAAGTAATTGTGTGACTTCGAAGCGATTCATCTATTCCTGATTAAGTCCAAGCATGAATATTTATTTTGGCGTAAGACCATAATACTTAAGATTTTTCAGATATAGCTCAATCATTCGGGACAAGAAAAACAAACCCCCAAAATCTCTGCCATCAGTTGCAGCAAACCAATTCATGTGAACAGAAGCCTTGCTATATACTGAGGTAAAAAGACTGAAGCCCATCTCCTTCACTACAGATAGTTTACACAGCATTTACACCATTAAATCATAGCCCTAACAGGGAACATATTTGATTGTATCTTTTAGCAGTTATTTAAAAACAGAAGTACAGTCTTGACCTCTCTGATACCCCTTCACTTCATATGTTCAGCACAGGGGGCCAACCTGCAGTTTGCCACCTCAGCTTAATACTGACATTGCTACATTTTGTCAACCCTACCAGTGCAGACAGAGCAGTGAGATTTAAGCTCACCTAAAACACATACCTACTGAGGAGCTGCCCTGTATGCAGCTGAGGCCTTTGCTGTTACCACAGGGTCCACCATCGGGCTTGGCTTGTGCTCCCTTGTTCACTGTCGCTTTCCCACCAGCCTCTCTCCCCTCAGTGTCTTGCATAGCGTTCACTCTCAACCCGCCTGCTTCAACTGCAAAATTGGGCCAAGGCACAGAAAACTAGCACAGCTGCTGCCCAGGCTGCCATACAAGCTTGCAAAGCCTTCACTTAAAGACTGCGTCAGTCACCAGCCAGCCTCCTGGCCTTCCTGCTTCCTCACGCCCCATTTCCCTCCCTCCTTGCCAGAGCTCACCTGAGGTGAAACAAGATGGACACCTTCATAGGCCTCATTTTCCACAGCAGCAGGGGTGGGATGAGGAAGGATTTATCAAGGAGTTTGTTGCTGTGGCAAGGCTTGGGAGCTTGGTCACCACTTCCATCTGCCATCCTCAGCAGTTTTAGGCAAGTTGGTTCTTTCTTGTGCCTCAGTGTCTCTGTTTGAAAAATGGGAACGATTATGCTGGCCATCTGTGTGGAATACTTTGGTTGATAAGAAAAAAGATAATTGCCAAATACTCTCCTTGGCAATTCTGTAGTTCCTCATGTCAAAGCCCTTTTCTTTCATGTTTTCCAGCCATTAAAATCTAAGCGTTGTCTCAGATCTGTCTATAAAAAGAATGGGAATTATGTAGTAGTATTCACGCTACAAATTGACGCTCTGCGTGCTCATTCTCTGTGTTAAACAAAAGGCAATTTACAATTATGTTGATAGTTTATCATTAATCAATTAGGATTTTTTTCATAGGCAAAAAGAACGTGTGGGCACTTGCCATATACCCAGTGGGTTACCTGTTGCCCACAGGCACTCTATTGTCCTTAGCAAACTTGTGAATGGACCCACGTAATGCTCCTGTGCGCGTGGAAAAAACTTGTTCAGTTCTGTAATAGCCTCTTCCTAGAGATTTTTACCTATTCATGTTAAGGTTTTCATCTTAACTTTTTTCAGTGAGGAACAGCTTTCCCACATATCACAGTATTTTGACAGTTTTTCGTATTTTTCTTTCTTCACACAAGTTAGCATTAGGAAATAGTATTTTGCAAGAAATTCAACAATTATGTTTCATATTTTTAAACTGATACGCTTTTTCTCCTAGGTTCAGTCAACTCTGTCTTCCCAGATGAAGTGTGATGATGTGTGCCTGGAACACACAAGACATTAACACTGGTAGGAAAAAAAAGCCCAAATACCACATTGTGGGACACTGGGAAACACAGCATGAAGACGCTTCATGGCATTAGCTCAGGCCCAGCAGGAATCGCAAGTTCAGGCTCACCATCAGTGCAGGACTTGCTTGCAAAACCATATCACTCACTGTATGCTTCTTTTGCCAACACAGAACCCAACAATACATATGAAGTGTGAGCTGTCTGGGATCAGGAGCAAAGCAGGAAGCAGAGTAGAGCGCTCAAAGATCATTGCTTAGAGCTGGATCCTGCTAGTCCCAAACTGACAAATCCAGAGTGCCTTGGGTACCTAACTGCACTGTTTGCTACACAAGGATCACAGCAGAACTGAACCACAGTTACGCATTTGTTATCACACAGACAACTAATTGAATGCACTCAGGTGATTATGATATTTTATTGTTTTTGTATGGAGCTAGGAGATTATACTTATATCCAGGATTTGGGTTTTTTTGTTGCTTATTGCTGGGTCTTGGCACTTTTTTACTGTCATGAGTAAACTCAGGGCTATTCAGGTAAAAGCAGTTGTATCTACTTGGAATTATGAATATCCTACCCTAGACAAGAGGGAAGTTCTGAGCAAGATCAAAGAAATATTCCTTTATCTTCCCATTTCAGTGGAAATACCAAGAAATTGAAAGCTGTATTAGTGATACATACCATATCACAGAAAGTTAGGTTTTTCTAGGGATCAGGAACATTCCGGCTACATTTGGACTTCAACTTGACCTTGGACTCTGCTCATTCCACTCCAAGCACTTTGTACAGTTGATAAAGGAGAATCACAGACCAACTTTCTTGCATAAAAAAGCATATCTTTTTTGTGATTAAAAAAAAAATCCAAACAAAAAACTTGTTCTATTGGGTCAAAGAAATCTTTCTTGGTTGCTCTGTTTCATGTAATGCTAGTTCTGTTGTGCACTGAGAGAGGCTGTTTACAGATTTTATGAACAGCAATACTTACAGTAAGTAGGCTAACAGGGAACTAAGAACAAGTGAAAACAAAACTGAAAGACACTGATGGTTTTGTTCTAAGTGCAGTTGAGATGTCACCCTGGGTGTTCCTCTACCATAGCACAGCATTGCAACAGCTCCACCCATTTCCCTCAAGAAAAATTCAGACCATACTGGTAATGTTTTTCATCTTCCTTGTTAACAGGGATGCAGTGTTTAAAACTCAAAGCTGAAGGGACAACAGAACCTAAAAAAAGAAAAAACAGAAAACAAAGAACCTTTGGCCTCACTTGGTATCATTTTACAGGAACTTTAACTGTTGACCGCTTGCTTTAACATCCCACAATAAGCTTCTGCCACCAAAATCAATTGATTTGTCAAGTCTGTCCTCTAGCAGGGAAAACTTGGTAAGGTTACAGGTTTTAGATAGCTACTATTCCCAGCTAGGCTTCTTGCATCACGAAAATGTAATCAGCTACTACTCTGCTGAACACTTGATGCTACATTCCTCTTTAATGCCTTCCAAATTGGATGTTTAGCACAGAAGTGAAATCTACTAGCATTAATATAGTTCCCTAATCCACTGCTAGCTAGTGATGTTTACATACTTCACCATGTCTCCCACACTAGATAGTAATCAACATGGTACTTATCTTTTGCTGCTCCTGCAGTGTCATACTCCAATTTTTATCATCTTCCTTCCTTCTGACAAACAAACGAAAACAAAATCATTTATTTATCTGCACTTCTGTACTGCACAGCTGGTTTTGAGTATACTAATGTGCAAAGGAGACATTTCCCATTTCCTTGATTCTCCTGATTGCCTCTAGAAGAGCTTATTAAGAATTAAAAAACTGACCCAAAGTTCCCATGTCTCACTCCAATGCACAACTAAGCAGAATAATCCAATTCACCACCACTGTCCTCCGTGGGATCCTATCCCTGTTAAGGAAAAGCCCTTCATTGGCCGTAATTCATTCCCTTACTACTTATTAGAGTGATACCAACTCCAGTCAGTGACAACAGGTTTTAGGAACCTGCCAAAGTTTTTATGGGGACAGAACCTGGTGATCACATAGTACTTAGTAGGCAAGCACTGCTTCTTGGCAAACATGTAGTGGTCAGAATGACTCTGCCTACCTAATTTCCCATTCATTTTTACAGAAAAAAAATAATTAATATTTGTTTATTTGGATGTAGAAACATATTTAAATCCTTTCTTTATCCTCACATGTTTTTGAAATGCTGTAATAACTGTTCCTAATACTTTTCGTTTGCTCTTGCCATAATCATCTGTCAGTTTGCTCCTGTTGAGGGAAGAGCAAGACTTTGCCTTCTGTTTCTGACTTCACAATACATGTGAAAGGGCCATGCAAGAAGACAGACTTTCAACACTCTCATTTCCTCAGTATATTTCAGCTCTTTTGCATTTAAGCAAAGACTGATTTCAGAACACAGGGAACTGGAGAGAAAGCCACTATACTTACGCTTCAGGGTAAGGCTCAGTACGTCAGACGTTTAACAAGGGCTCTGTAGCCCACATTTTCTTTACAGTCTAATTTGATTTTACTAATGTGAACACTTGGCACCAAAAACCTGTTGAAAGGAAGGTATAACAGACTTAAGTGTGTACAGAGACATAGACACACAGTAATCTTCACTTTGCTCCTACTCTTGAAAGTGTTCCTATTGGTCAGCTTTCATAAATTATATTCTTTTTTTCTACCTTACTTTTGCGATAGATCCCAGAACAGATTTAAAGGGGTGGAGCTGGCGGTTAACTGCAGTGTATTAGCTCTGCACAAGACAGCATGCCATTTCTATATAAACAGCATCACATTCTGTTCATAGCTAATCACAGCGTTGAGATTTAGAACAGGCAGGGCAAAGACAAACAGGTAACAGCACAGATTGTTAAAGATACTAAAATTATTCTGAAAGAGTATTGATAGTCAGAAGAACTTCCAATTTAAAAACCAAGATAGATATCACGGATCTTTTAAAGCATTATAAGTATCTTCTATTGAGGAAAGTTGTGAATTTACACTTTCTAACTGAAACCTTTCCTCTCTTAACTACTCTAGCGTACTATCTCTCAACCTAGATGAACAGGCAAATGGATTTTCTTGGTTTATTTTCATTCCATGGGCACTAAGATTTCACCCACATATACAAAGCTTCTTAGCTGCCCGTAATATCAGAAGGCTGCTTAGTATCCATAAGTTATTCATATAATACACAATTTTATCCACAACACTCTTACAATTACTTTTATCTGTCTTGCATTTAATCTTTCTTTATATAAGAACAAGCACTTCAGAATATGTCAGAACCCCTCCTGATGATCATTACCAACCAACAGATGCATAACGCCACCTTGTGACAGTACTTCAATGATACACCGAACACCCACTGCTCCTATACACTGATCTTCAAACTGATGCCCAGTTGGAAAAGTATAGCCTATTTCCAAAATCCACAATGCAGGTTAAAGGAAAGCAGGTTCATATATACACTACATAGAAATCTTCATATCTGAAAATATTAAAAGGGTCTGTTTTATTTACATGGAGAAATATGTCGAAGTTCATAAGTGAAGGAGGTACTAGTAGAGCATAGGTTTTATAAGAGTATCTATACTCTAGATACAAACACCAACACTGATATCTGATAGGTGCATGGCTTATGTTATAGTATGTTATGCGTGCATCTGGAAAATATATCTGAAGCTGTAAGAGTAAAATTTAAGCCTCTGACATAATTTTTACCTCTTGAGGAAAGGGTTTGTTAAAAAGTGCTAACATGCTGTTTAAAGTGGTAACAGTTCTTTAGAACTGCTACTGCTCTAATAAGCAATTCAAGTGAAGCAGAAGATTTGGGTTTTTTTCATAGAAAGTATTATTACAAATCTGTAGTAGCAGCAGTTTTTAATTTACCAAAAATTGGCATCTATTAGCAACAGAACATACACAAAAAATATCTTTGTTTATACAAATAAAATTAGGTTCTGAATATTCACAAAGTAACAGAGGAACATTTTTCTTCACATTGATATTCAAAGTTAGTCATTATCAGTTGTGATATAAAAACCCTGTAAAACATTCAGTCAAGCACCATGGCAGACAGTGCATTAAGATCTCTCATGAATGGATGATCAGCTAGTATTTGATCAATCTTCTGTCTTTGCTCATAATCAGGAAAAATTTTTATCAGGGCTTCTCTTAGTTGTACTGTTTCTGAGGCAGATCTCTGTGGTGGAGTTGCTAGACAAGCCTGTATGTCTGTTTCCAGCGGAAGCCACGTTGATGAACGATCACCATGTACTCTGTTTTTAGGCTGTTGGCTGCTACTGGTTGGTTTGGGGACTGGCATGAAGAAAGGCGTCTCAGAAGAATATTGTCCACTGCTCTGTGAAGCCCTTTGTGCTGACCAAAAATCTCTATGGAACAAAATAAAAATTTTGATTACATTAAGGTAAATCTCTGTACAAAGGCAGAAAAGAAAAACGCGTATAACTCCTATACTTCACTGCTGCTTGGCTAGTTACTGATTGGAATCAAATGATAAGCATTTTTTCAAAGTGAAACAAAACCGTAGGTGTAACAGTTTTCAATTTGAATCTGGCACGAGTAGCAGCATTAACTAACATTATCTACGACTAGTTCCAATATGCTGCGAGTACTTTACTTGGCAGAATACAGCAACAGTCAAAGCTTATTTCATGGAAGTATCAACATCAGTATTATTGAGATAAAGGGATAAAAAGATACATTGAACACACGTACGCTGACTCAGAACATGTGAAAATATTGACAGGCCAAAAAGGCTTCCAAATGCTCTACAAGGCTATTCCTCACATACGTTTACTCATGACTGTGAGCTGTGCTCACATTTAGATCCAGGCCTTGCTTCCCTCATATGATACCCTTAATGGGGCAATGAAGTTTTTCAGTAGTTTTGGGATCTGAATGTTCTTCCTTAATTGTTGAGATTTCATTTCAGACTTTGCAAAATTGTTCCTACTCCAAACTGCTAGCACTACAAAATTTAGGGCCAAATCTACTTCAGATGCCACCAGATAACACAGAACTGTGAACTGGAACTCACATTACATTCTCCTACCACCAAGGGAAATAGTACCTAAATTACAGAGCTCTATTTTAAAAGCATTTAGGTTACAACATCTCAACTCAACATGAAAAGGCTCTCTAACTGCTCGAGAACCTTCTGGTTTCTGATCTTATTCCTAGTGCCATTTATGCTTTCTGAATCATTTAATTCAGTAGAAAAATCTCTAACAAAATTAAGTCTTTACCTTTCCTCAATCTTAAAAAACCCCACCACACACCCCCAAAAACCAAAGCCTAGTTCCAGTTCCAAGTTTACAGACAGGAAACCAAGCTCTTCTACAGTCTTCTCATAAGAGTCTCTTTCCATTTCTACAACCACCTCTCAGAACACACTGTTTTCACTTTATTTTTCTTGGACACAGGAGGCTGAAACACAGTGTTCCAAATGATATCTCAAAAGGGTTTTATATTAGAGCTTGGACACTTAGCATTTCTTATTGGAGTTCTAGAACTGACATTACATGCTTACTTTTAAATCAACGTGTGACCTGCTGGTATATACATCTCACTTTCCTCAATTGTTTCCAATAGCTGAGATACCTGCTTATTCTTAGTATTAATCCTTAAGTATAGCTTGTTGTTTGTATTGCTAATTTTATTCATCTTGTTTGTAAGAGCAAAAGCTCTCTCAACACTTCTCATTATCATTTGCATTTATAATTCCTAAGCTGGTGAAAGAAGAGCAAAGAGCAACTTAATTTTCTTGTGCAAAAGAGTAAACCCATTCTCAAGTCCTGGCAGTTAATGCAAAGCAAGTTCATACTTTGAATATATGCATATTTAAAAAATACAATGATCTTAACAGAACAATAGATGTTTATTAATATTTAAGATTATGACTCAAATACAAATGCATTTAATAACAATGCCTCAAAAAATATTTTTTTAACAGTACCGTACCCTCAAGTGTGAAGTGAAATGCCCCTCCCATGACAAAGAACATGTGTTTCTTTTATAGCACCTGTTGTCCCACTATGACTAAGTGATGTTTTAAATAACATCACTGTAATTAGCAGAATACCAGATGAACACATACCCAAACCACTGGTAGATTTGTGCAATGTTAACACAGTTTGGACCACCTTTGTATGAAAGCCACCACAACCAAATTTCAGAGGAAGTTATTGTCTTATCTGAGTTCTGAGAGAGATCTTGATTAGGTGCAAATGTCATCAGCAGTTTCTGAACAGACTGAAGTAATAGGAAAAACATGTTTTTGTTAAGCTTCTACATCCTACAGTGGTCTTGCTTAATTTCACTGTACCTTTACTGTATAGATCTAAAGAATTCTTCAAGCGAACATGGAAAATGGTTTATTTTGCATTTGAAATTGTCTCAAACAAAAGTGAAAACAGTGCTTGTACCTCGAACAGCCTTCACTTCGAAGGAAGACATCTAGCCTGGGTCCATTTCTTCCCAAAGGGTCATCAGGAACCATAAATATGTCACCAGCAAAAGTGTACTGGAGCAACCTGCAAGACAGTTATTTCAATATTATTTACTAACAATGTATTACACCCTTGCTGCCCTTCACCTCTGTAGCATAGGACAAGTTGCTGAGCAGACACTTCACCCCACATGAGGAGTCACTGAAACTTAACTAGCAATCCATTTTAGATACAACCAGCATTCACTGTCAAAGTAATTTAATGGGAGCTTACGTGAACTGTTTCCATTGCACTGCAGAACACAGATATTTAAAAAAAAAATTTTTCTTTTTTTTGACAGCGTTGGATGACTGCAAATTTTTTGCAAAGAGTCCAGGGTGGAATTTTCATGATGATTAGAGATTTTGATTGTTCAAACTCTATTTCCTTGTAAGGATCTCCAACCACATAGCTAAAATGCGTACGTTATCAGCACGCCACACAACTAGCAAACATAGCATTAGCTGTTTACAGTTAAGATGATAAGCTTTTTTTCTGGAATCATTCTGGGACAGATGGAAATCTGCATTAAAGGAAACCAGTTCAACTAAAATTTGTTTGCGAGGAGAGAATTTGGTACAGTGGAATTTCCCCAGAAGTAAAACTAATACCAGATGTTAACACAAACTCTTAAAAAACCACAGACTGTGAATGACGTGCTAAGTATTCTTGCCGAAGTTCTGTAGGAAAACAGAACCTGACTTGGGTAGAACTCACTCAAGAAATAGCATAAATACCTACATGATTAGCCAACATCAATTCCACGTTCTCCCAGCTATATTGTGAGAACCCAAGACAGTTTGTGATTACTTATTTAATTACACCCCAGTCACTGCAGGAAATGTAGCCTCAGAAGATGTCAGGGAGACTCTGAGGGATTAGTGGGAAATTTGGGCAACAGAAGATCATACTTTAATAGTAAAATGACACTGCTGGATTTAACTGGATGGGGAAAAAACAAACCAAATACCTAAATGAACTAAAAAAAAAGAAACCAGTTGCACAGGAGAAACTGTAATTCACAGAGAGTCCACAAGCCGAAGCAGGGATACTTTAATAGCTAAGTGAATTCATCTAAACCCAAAGGACACTCAACAATTGCAGGGAAATGGCTATAGGGATATGTTGCAAGTGTTTATTATTTTAACTATGCCAATTTGTTGTACTACAGTAAAGAATGATTGGTTACGTTACATGTTATATTACCAGCTGCAACTCACACCTATCAAATGAATCTCACTATAATCGAACAACTCCTTCATCACCCTGATTTAAGCAGCCTCCTACAACAAGCACGAGAAACCAGACAAGAAGACCCTTATCACAATCAACTGAAATGTTGAAGAAATACATCAAGTGTTAAAAAGAGTCAAAGGAGATGGAGAATATCGATGGTGGGAAGTCCTGTTTGGACGGTCTCCTACGGCAACTGGAATAGTAAACCCGGTGTTGCACCCTATCGTGATCTTACTGATTGCTGTTATATTATGCTTGTTGTTAAAAATTGTTTTATATGTTAGAGTTTGGAGGATGGCTAAACAAGTTACATTTTTGCCAAAATTTCCCTGAATATATAATGTCACTTAACCACATTTAATGAAACTCAGAGATCAGCCAAACACAACGTTTCCCTCAAATTATAATTGGATTGCGGTGTTCCCTGTTTATAGGCATAGAGGCAAGAGGCAACCACACTGCCACTCTATGGACGAGATAAATTGACTTTAGTCACTGGGCAAACTGTGGTGGTGCAACCACCCCCTCCTTTAGGCCCCTTGGTACTTGGCGCAATTTCCTCCCCACCTGAGCCGCAGAATACTACAATGAACCAGAACAATACATAATGGTCTAACATGAAAGAAAGAAAAGGTGGAGAGCAACGGACCAGAACACTATGGCAACCCCTTAGTGTGCCTGGCTCCCATAACTCCTACCGTTTGAAAATAATAACTATAATCGATCACTCCTGACAATATATGGATCATGGCCACAGAGGGGAGGATACCAGGAGGATACCACAAGATCTAGCAAGTTCTGGGCTGGTGTAACTGGTGGAAAGTACCAGAATACCTCATTGTCCTAGCTGGGCCGGAGTGAAAAAGTACCCGACGGAAGTCAATTATCTTGGATCCTATAAGTAGTGATTCTAGTAAGACCCTTTGAACTCTTCTGGATCGCAGCGGGCTGTGGCCCGCACCTCCCCTGACCTGGGATGCCGCTCAGGCTGATACCGCAAGGATTAGAAGGCCAGGGCAAGTCAATACCTCTCCAGTCTCAATTTTCGCCCATTGAGGAATGCCAATATAAGTATTGTCAGTATTGTGAGTATTTACTCTAAACTTGGGAAAAGGGAAATTTTTATCTATAGGCTAGCCTCTCTTTCATCCACCTCTCAATCTATATGTTTCTGATATACCCATTAGCTTTTACAGATGTGGTTGTTCTTCTGTTTGTCTGTGCACACATAGGAGTCAAAAGGGGTACCCGGCAGCTCGTTAGAGTCGCCCACTACTAAGGGATCTTTTATCCCAGCAGTTAGAGACCCGTGTGAGTGCTCATATGCTTTTGCTTAGATGTATATATATTAATTTGGAATATATGCTTTTGCTCATATGTGTATGTATTGATTTGGGATACCTTATAGTAAGTTAGCATGAATCTTGTCATCTTCAAATCTGTAAATAAGTTGTTTAATTATTTCATTAAATCACTTTGTAAATCCTTAAATCGGTTAGTGATTAAGCGCTACTAAAATTCAACCTCTTAATCTACCTCAAATCGTTAGCAAGTTTTGAATCACTGCTAAATCATAACCGTGTCAAACATTTCCATCTGCCACAATTCTGAAACCCGAAAAGTGACACTGTATGTCTGCATCAGCTATCATGCCTCCTTGAAGAAATGAAATGTAAAACAAGAAAGCCTATGAGAATGGGCAAAGTGTATACTCTAACAGGGTCTAACACTGAGCTTCAGAAGTGATATAGCTTGGCTGCTACACCAAGATCCTACTTATGTGAACGATTAACAGATTTACATCAGAGAATATATAAATAACAGGGACATTAGACTACTCAACACATGATTCTAAGGCCATGAATCAAAGTGGTGAAACAAACACAGTACTTTGTTGAGCTCCACCTGAACTGCATGATAGATTAACTAAAAATAAAAAATCCCGCATGAACAACTGTAAGGACAGACATCCTTTTAAGCTTTCACAGAAATTGAGTAATTACCTTTTTTGAATAATTTCTCTCCAGGCACGTGATTCTGTCACAAATTCTCTGAAGTTATCATTAGTCACAATAACACCTCCAGTTTTATCAGCAAGGTGTAATAAAAACCTGTAAAATTCATTTCGAAGACCATTAAGATAGTTTGCTTTACTGAAAATTGACCAAAGATCTAGAAAACTAAACATTTCACAATGCAAGAGTAATCTATTTGCAGGAAAACAAGCACTTCGATTACCAGGAAATTACTCTGTTTTGATCCACCATGTAACTCTAAACAACGTTTTAGGTAGCATGCATTTATTTAGTGCAGAAGAGTCTTCATGGGAGGCTTTTTTTTTCTTTCCCATTAAAGTCCCCCAAGAAACCCCCCCCCAAAACCCACAGGATTATCAGATTCTGAAATATTTGTAGAGGTAAATGGTTTCCTTTACAAAAGAATATAGTATTTATTACACATTCCAACACAAACCTATTTCCATATACTTTTTTGCTTAGCATTAACACCCGTGTTCTGCAAGATACTGTTACGCATGTTAGTCCATCAACACTTGTTGACAAAGAGCGCTGTAACCATTTTGTTGTTAAATAAATTATGACACTAGGTGTAGTGATTTAGGCTGGGCTGGCCACTAAATGAATGACAGATGCCTTCCCAGAAGGGGAAGGGAGAGAGAATAAGGGTGAGATACTTATAGACTGAAAAAAAACCCTAAAATAGCTTTAATGAAATATTAACAATAAAAAGAAAAGATAAAAATATTATTCAGAAAATAATGAAATATCTACAAATATATACAAAACCAATATCAAGCTCCCAGGACGACAATCATGTCACTGGCAAGCACTGGGACTAGACTCAGTGGCAGATGGGAGCTGGATTTAAGAACTGGATTTAGGAACACACGGATCGGGATCAAGAGCAGAAGAACAGACAGAGTCCTCCTTGGATGTCAACCACTGACCCTTTGATCCCTCAGCTTTTATACTGAGCATGATGGAGATGGGATGAAATACCCCGTTGGTCACTTCTGGGTCACCTGTCCTGTCCACTCCTACCCACACGTGCAACCCCTTTACACCTCCACTTCTGACCCTCCAACTTGGCACATAACAAAGTTAGCTGACCTTGGTTGCTACAGCAATAAATACAAGCAAGAGGCTCTCTGCATACCATTCCTTAGTGTTAACTGTAAACATCAGACCTTATCACTGCTAGAAGCAGACACCGTTTGAAAAATAAGTTATTAATTTCAGACAGTGCAGTCAATTAGAAGAGACTTAACTGAAAAGTAAAATTACGGAAAAGAAAATTGGTTCTGTTCTATCTCAAACCAGGACAAAAGGTAACTACTCATTTATTAAGAAAATACGATGAAGTTTTTTTTTTTAACCTGTCAGAAAACAAACTTTTTGCCATTTGAAACTATTTTAGCAAAGAGATAACGGATTGTGTTCTTTTAAACAAATGAGTACACTTTTGATGAAAGTGACAATACGTTAGCACAACACTCATTTCCACAGTAATACTGTGGAATACTGCACCTACATAGCATTTTATATGAAATGATGGATGTATATAAAATATTAGTGTGTGAGCAACTCCAACTTCGCTGCTTTCTACATTTTTTTTTTTGCTACAACATTAAGATTTAAGAGATCAGAGTTGCTACACCTTAACAAGGAAGATAAATTAAGTGCACTCCACATATCTCTCGCGTATCAAGTTCTGCAATCAGGTACGTGACTGCGCAATCTAACAAAAAACAGGCATGCCCATGGTGCAAAAACCCGACAATTTTGTGGTCAGAAAAATAAAGCCTGGACGATTATTAGTAGGAAGGAAGAAACCGAAGTCCAGCGAACTGTAGCTAGCTGCAGAACACAATTTCAAAGCTGCAAACTGCTTTTAACCGTGTTAAGACTGAGAAAATCTGTCAATAAAAATGTAAGCACTAGAAAACCCCCCAACACTCAACAAAAAACCCTAAAGCTTAGTGTTGTTCACTGAAAGATGATCCCCACATTTCGAAGTTGAACTTTGGTGGTTAAACTAACTTGGAAATTTACTAGCCTACACACTGTTACAAATACACTGCTCCAAATACACATCTATGTCACTATGCCACAACAGCATGAAGAAAAAGAAAAACAAAACCAAACCAAAATAGCACATGATCAAATTTATGCTACTGCTCCCCAAACATAAAAGACAACTCAAGGATAGAATGATGATCAGGAAAGCATAAAAACATTACTAAAAGACTAATTTCTTCCTCAATGCAAGTGATAACATTTGAAATGGATTAACTTTTTTTTTAAAATTGCCATGACAATTTGATATTTTCCATTAATTTCTGAAAATAGTATGTACAATATTATAAGAGAATTATGTATAAAAATGTTTCTTAGGACAGTAAAATAACAGATTTAGAGCTCAGTCTTAAGTTAGATGAACAGCGCTCTACCTGGACAGGTTGAAGAACTAGCTAATACTACCACTTATGAAGTATTAAGCTTTTACAACCATTAGTCAAATGTTCAAAAATACTTTAAAACTACGTATATTCCATACCTGTCATCATGAGCAGCAATTCTTGCTCCTAAAACCATCCTTGCAGGGGTTAAAGACAATATTCCAACATCCTGGAGCTGTGTTAAGAAATCCTGCTCTGTTAAAACATGAAACAACTGTTCTTAAAAACAAAAGCTTTCTTCTAAGCTATTTATAGATTGGACAATTAGTCTGAGATAATTAGCAGAGAAGCTCGGTATTTTTACGTATTACCTACCTATTAATCTTCAGAAATGACATATTGATAGCTGAAGACTTGCTAATAAATGGGGAGGAAGAGACTGAAACTAGAAATTAAGGAGCAAAGAAAACACAAACAAAACAAAAAGGCCTCCATTTATGGCACATCAGTTAGCCTAAAGAGCATTTCAGAGTGTCTCACATTGTACATGGAAACACAATTACTCATGCTTAATGTTTTATGAAGTATTCCTTCTCCATTCATTCTTCACAGAAGTATCCAAAAAAATAGTTACAATTTAGTTTAATAAAGAAAACGTTAAGAAACTATTTCCCTCACCTGTAATGTAAGGATCGCGTCTTGTTCTCCACTGTGGAACGAATACGGTAATATTTCTGTGGCCACGTTTCCAAAAGTAATCAACAGCTATTGCAATTCCTCGACAGGAGAAGAACTTCCTTAGACCATGACTAGGTGTTAAAGAAAGAAAAAGGAGATTAAATTCACTGGAGCTTTACTGCCACGAAAACAAAGAAAAAGGAACAAAACCTTGCGAAGTGAAGCTGGAAGTTACACATACAGCCTCACCAAAATAAGAGGTACATGGATGTTATAGATGAGGAATCTCATAAATGGGAAGAGATCTTCATCAAAAGAAGAGAACGGAAACATCACTTTGCAACTTTAAAGCTCGGTCTCCTTTCAGTTTTATGGGCACAACAATATTTGGGTAATTAGAAGTGGGTTTAGCTTTAAAGAGAGGCCAATAGTGATGGTTTCCAAAATCTATTGATTATAGATTAAAATTATCATAATCCAATAATGTGGTAGTTCTAAATACAGTCCCACTGCAAAATAGAACACTTTTGGTTCAGCTGGTTCCCAAGGATTACATCTGAAGTTCTCTGATAATCTAAAATATTTGGGCCTCCTCTACCTTCATTTCAACAATCTGAACTACCATTTTCATGCAAAATAATGAAATTTCTTGGAAGAAAGATCTTCAAAACACTGTATTTTAGTGACAATCTTCTCTCCTCCCCACCCCCCCCCATTTCAAAATATAAGATGTTCATTACCTGGTTTTGCAACGCAGTTAAGTGACTTGCCAGAAAAAACAGCAACTGCCCAATATGAGTAATACAGAGATTGGAGTTGAGGACCTTGTGAGGTCGCTCTCAATCTGAATTATCCCAATGATCCTATACGCCCATTTAACACATGGCAGGAAGTCCTCCTTTAGCAATTAACTGTCTAACCAGATTCCGGAAACTGAGCTTCAGGAGAATAATGGAAGAAAAATCTTAAAGTACAGAAGACAGAATCAAAAATACCTCTAGAATAAATTCCTACAGAACACCTATTAGCACCTTACATAGGGCTAAATCCAGTTTTTATTCAGAAACTTTTCCCCTCATATTTTCATGGATTAGAGGCTACACTTAGACAAAACAAAGACATATCAAGTTAGAAAAGATGCACTGATTCAGAACTGACGGCATGAACCAGCAAAGCACTTCTTACAAAGTAGTACATACTCCATGTTTCGAGTTAGATGTTAAATCACTACAAAGTGCTTCTCATAACAATAAGTGATCAAGCGGTATTTGTATTTTAAACTGGTTTCCTAATTAACATGCAATTGTATATTATAAGCCTAATAGTAAGCCTTATTAGTTTTGAATATAATTTTATCTTTAAACCCCTACTTTAACCTACCAGGAAATCTTCTGAACAGAGAGTTCTTTAAAACATCTCCATGGAAATATTTTACAGTGAAACTCAGCCTTCATTAGAGTTTATGTATCCTTTTTCAATTTTGTAGACTCATTTTAAAATAAATTTATCAAAATATAAATCTATTAAGGCTCTCTGAATTTGGAGAGGAATGTTTTTATTTCGAAGGGCAGAAAAAAGAGTAAGCTACATCTGAACTATAAAAGGCAAGAATCTGACTTATTAACAGAGTTTCTGGAGAAAAAAAATAGATCCTTCACCACACTTGCCCTAATAAAATTAGGTGTTTTTGATTTCAGGAGCAGTCAAATAAAGGAATGCAATTGTCACAGAAGAGTTACCCCTTGTCCTATTCAATAAACTGGAACACTCTGTTAAACACTTTTCACTGTATTAATGGCTCTCAACTGGACTTCAAGAGATGCAGAGGTCTCCATGTTCATGTTGAAAATTACGCCTTCTCTGCTTGTCCTCTCTCCTGTTTTAGAGCTTTGAACCTGCTAAACTACACAGAGTACTCTCTAGTTTTTAAATGTTTTAAAGCCTAGAACAGCAGCTCTTGATTCGTCCTGTATGATCAAACACTCCTGCTCTGCAGCAACTTCAAGGAAAAAAAAGAACTTGTAAATATAAGCAATATATTTAACTTTATCAAATAACATGCAGAAGTAAGGTGAGCTGTAAATATGTCACTACTAGATGAACAGAGATATGAAATGCTTTATTTGAGCTAGGTAAACATCTGAAGGACAGCAAATTACCACAGCAAGGTGGTCTTTTCAAGACATCCATCTCAAAGACTACATCTGTTCCCCAATTGCCATTGTAAATACCAGGTTTGGCTGTTACAGTTCTTTAAAAAACCCACGAAGACCCTACAAAGGTATTTCTGAAGTTAAACAAGAGATGATCATAAGCAGCACAAAGCACCAAACAGCAGGTTGCTTTCCGGGACATGTAACATCTTCCCTTTGGTTTTGTAACTAAATTAAGGAAAGCATATATTATTTACAAACAATTTGAGCGAGAAATAATTCCATTCAATTATTCTTTCCTTCTGAGTTTCTTCCACATTTTAATAAAATTTAATTTGAAATTATCCGACAACTATCTGGATGTTTCAGTCTGCCCTGAAAGGCCTGTTTTCAGCACATAAAAAGAGGCAATTTCTTAAAATACTTGTTAGTGGTTAGAGTAATACCTGGACTTTTTCTTATTCAATAAGCACACTGAAAGTACAGCTACCATTTAGAGATCAGTGTGCAATTTTTACTAGGCTGCACATATCAAGAGGGAAAATTCTTCACCTTCCTGAAGTCTTCAAGAGTTAAGACACAAGTAGTGATGTGGAAGCCCATTCTGCTTTACTCCAAGCAGGCAGGCAATGCACTCATCCCACCCCATCCCCCAAACACATGACACTCGGGTGTCAAAAACCCCAAACGCAACACAGGCATGGAAGCAGATGTCCATAACCTCAAGGTACTGAGAAGTAAAACTGAAAACAATTCAAAGCAAAATTGAAAACAATGCTTCACTTTCTAAGATGTAAGAAAATAAAGAGGCTTTGTTTAGCCAGAAGGAAGCGGCAGAATACCTACATTAAAAGACCCCCAGGTCCCATGCATTGCTTTTTTAGTATGAGATTTAAATTTCTTGGTGGTTCTGCGATTTTGAGGCAGTTCTCTGTCTTTTGCTTTTCATAAGCAGAGTTTTTATTTGGTTGAGTGGCAGGCAGCAGATGTTCTATAACAGTATGTGGGGACTGTATGTCAATGGTACTCGGCTACTACGCCCCGTTCTAATGTGGGGTGTGAGCACCCCAGCTGGTGTGCGAGACAATCCATTGGGGTCCATGAAGGAAGTATTGGAGCTTCAGTAATGCACATATATAGTTGATAAATATACATACATTAGGGCTGCATGCTCAAAGATTTTTTTACTGATAGGGCTGCTAAATCAAAAAAAGTTAGGAGAGCCCTGCCTACAGCATCTCGCAGCCAATCAGGGAGATCAGCAGATGTTTATTCACCATCTCTTAATTCATTGGTTTCAGACGTATTTGGCTGTTCTGAAAAAAAACCAACACCAAAACCCAACACAAAACCCCACAGATAAAAAAAAATCTCTCCATATTAAATAAATAAATAAACAGACAAACAGGATGTGGTGTATTTGTTATTTTCTACATGACCCCAACAATTTGCATTTCTCTTACACTAATACACATTTGGGAAATCATTTAAAAAAGTTCAAGGTAGCTTATGACTCAGTTGTGACTTGCTTTTTTACATCACCGTGTTCTAAATAACAGAGCTTGAACATGAGGAAATAAGGTTACTTAAAAAACAATTTACTGTAACAAAACACTGTACTTTAGTTAAAGCAGTGTCAAGAGTTATGGATCATGTCAGACTTCCCCTTTAAAGTTAGCAAGACTATAAAATGACAGAAAACCTTAATTTATTAATTCAATTAATTCTCCAGTGATTGACATGAAAAGTTTAACAGCTGCCAGTCATAAGAGTCTAGCTCTGGGCTCTTTAACCTGGGGGAATCAATTTATAAGGATGATCATCATCATTTTCAATTAATAATCACTTGGTAGGAAAGGTTACCAAAATTCATGGAAAGAAGAAATCTTCAGACATTCCTTCTCATAAACAGAGGAAGTTACTTAGATTTACTTTTGACAACTCATCTGTGCTACAGAGACTTTCTGGACTAACTGCAAGCATTTCTATATTACTAGGTCCTTGGTCCTTAAACTGTGTTTGAAGCTAATCATCTTGAAAAACGTATGTTTTGTTCTAAATGGGGAAAATAGTGATCTAGCAGAAACATGTGCAAACACAGAAGAGCCTGTCAAAAAAACAGGCTAAGCAAGATACATTTTTATATGAATTAAGGTTAAAACATCAGCAGAAACTTTTCTGAATGAACTATGTGTCTAGGAATTTCCAGGTATCATCTGGTACTCTACGTAAGTTATCAGCAAATACCAAGGTATTGAAATAGAAATCATTAGGCTAGGACTGTACATAAAGGGCAGAAGTTAAGATTGATTCCCTTTGCTAAAATAATATTAACAGTTCTACTAGCACTTCACAAAATATAACACCAGAATTTATTATTTCTGTTCTCAAACAAAATTGGTACGTATTACAGAGAAAAGGGAGTTAGAAGTATTTATTATCCCTAACAATTGAAGACGTTTTGCTATTCCATGAATTTAAACTCATTTTAGGACAGACTTTGACATTATCTTCTTATGGTGCATAACTTCCCCCCCCCTCCCCACCTCTGTAAAAGCTTATTTTCTTCCCCAGAGCATTTAAGCCTATTCTTTTGGGAAGCCTCTTTCATCTAATAGCTGGAAGTAGATGACCTATGATACATGTATCTTAATCAGTCAGATGTGTTTTTCTCAGCCTGAGAGCATCCTACAGAATTCATGGGATCACTGTTCGTACTCTGGCCTATTCTTTGAAAATATCCTATTCAAGAATTACTTACAACTAAATACAAGATAATATAGCTGATACAAGGTTATTCAGGATTTCCAATTTCCAAGATTGAAATCCATATTTTAAAACAGTTTAAGTGTTTCTTAAAACACTTAAATAGCTTAAACTTTTCCCACTTGTCTGGGGACACAGGTGATCTTTCTCAGAATTACTACTATTTTGCTTAAAGTACTCCATTTTAGTTCTGGCAGCATGGTTTCAGAATGAAACTTACTTCTGTACTTGGAAGGGCTTAGGCAAGTTCAGCAGAGGAACTTTGAATGCACCAAAAAAAAAAAAATCTTAAATAGCAAGTTCCTATAGTAAGTTTACTCTTACTTATTGTTACATTGGTGAATGGAGCTGTAGAACAGTGAGTCAGTTTGTTCTTAAAAACTACCACTTCCTCATTAAGAAGAAATATTGCATTTGTCATTGCTCACTTTTGTATTCCAAAACTAAAAAAAACTAAAAAGCCCCACAGCAAACTGTCATGGTTTAACCCCAGCTGGCAGGTAGAACCATGTAGCCACTCGCTCACTACCCCCAGTTTGGATGGGGGAGAGAATCGGAAGAGCAAAAGTGACAAAATATACTTGTGGATTGAGATAAAGACATTTTAATAAGTAAAGCAAAAGCCACGCATGCAAGCAAAGCAAAGCAAGGAATTCATTCACTACTTCCCATGGGTAGACAGGTGTTCAACCACCTCCAGGAAAGCCGGTCTCCATCACGCGTAACAGTTACTCGGGAAGATAAATACCATCACTCCAAATGTCCCCCCTCTTCCTTCTTCTTCCCCCAGCTTTATATACTGAGCATGATGTCACATGGCATGGAACATCCCTTTGGTCAGTTGGGGTCAGCTGTCCCAGCTGTGTCCCCTCCCAACTTCTTGTGTCCCCCAGCCTGCTCACTGCTGGGGCGGTGTGAGGAGCAGAAAAGGCCTTGAGCCTTTAGCAACAGGATAGCAACAACCGAAAACACCAGTGCACTATCAAAAGTGTTTCTCATTCTAAATCCAAAACATAGTACTATACCAGTTGCTAATAAAGTTAACTCTATCCCAACTGAAACCACAACACAAGCTGACAAAACCTTTTGACATGCGTGCTGGCTGAAATGACTTAGTATAAAAAGAACAAATCCAAGTCTCTTCCTGACTAGAGAACAGCAACCAACTCAAGGACAGTTTTGATGAGACAAATGTTAAAATTTATCAAGCAAAGCACAAAATTTTAAAGAGATACAGGCTCTAAGTGATTTTTGCTATGCCAGTTATTTATAACAAACTTAAAAAAAGAAAATAAAAAAAGGAAATGGTAATTGGCAACGCCTTCCAAAGTTGTCTACAGTAGAACAGTGGGGGAGTGGGGAAGAAGGAAAAAAAAAAAAGAGAGGAATGAGAAGATATTTACAATAATGCAAAATCCCTGCATTATAGTCGGTGAAAGGGATTTCTTATCTTTTCAGTATTAACTGTGCCCATTTCATAGGGTTTGTTTGCATAGTGCCTTATCAGCCAACCTATTGTTATCTAACAGCCCTATAGTTGTCTACTATTGTTTGCATACATTTTTTCAGGTATCAGAAGGAACAGGAGAAGAGGTGTGTGCACACAGACACAGTTCCCTGTTCTATTCTGCACATTTTATGGAGGGGGATGGAATATTTTTGTTGCATGCCTACACTTGCAGAAATCATCAGGACTCACGCACTAATGTATAATGTTGTTAAAAGACAAATACCTTACTACCGTGTAAGAACGTCCACTTTAAAAATCACAAGACACTAAGAGCAAAAGTAATAAAACCAAACCACTTAAATTGATGGTAACTCAACGCCTTTGTTAGGCATGTGCAAAGCAAATTAAGGTTCATGCATAAAATTGCTTGCAACAGAGCTGAGCTCACTGAAATTACTTCTGACTGAAGTGTTACATTGAGCTGGAGCACTGATAATTCAAAGTAGGTTGCTCTGAAATGGCACCAGTCAGGCTTCAAATCTGACCACTGCCTAGTAAGAAATGCTGTAGAATTAGTTCACTTTTCACTTTGAAACATCTTGTTATCGAAAATAATGTTATCTGCCTCTAACATATACCTAGTTTTAGTTTCCATTGCCTATTCTGTTCAAGTTCATTTCACATTGTTTTTGTATTTGGGCTTCATAAATCTGAGCTACCTGTTTTTACAAATTCCCAAGTTTCTACCAGAGTAGGAAAGCTAAGTCTTAGAAGGCTTTACAGAAAATATTTTCCAGCGTATTGCAATTACCAAACAATTTTTAAGTCAAAATCAAGGATTTCCCTTATTCTATTTTAACCAGTTATTGCACTTGTTCAACTTCAGGCTAAGCAATTTTTTTAAACCAAAAGTAAATACTACAAGAGTTGTTTCACGATAGAATATCCCACAACCACACTGTTCTAGCTGGATTTGTGTACTACAGTGTCATATAGTGCACCAGCTAAAAACTTCTGAATTTCCTTCTATGCACAGTATCTCAGCAAAGAATAACGAATCCAAAAGTCAGTTATAAAATGAATGCTGTCACTAAATAGAGAATAAAAACTATCAAAATTGCTATACGTTGAAGATTAAAAGGGCTACTGTCAATCTCACATAATTTTTCATTTTCAAGCCTTACCATAAGTTACCAATGCAGCCATTACCAGCAGCTGAAAAACCTTACTGTGTACATGGACTGCTGGGCACCAAAAAGCTAGCTAGCAAAAACTTTACACATGGCACAACCACCTCTTAGTCCCTATTTAATTTGAAAGCTCATTGAACTTTTAATAAAGAGATACCTGAAAAAAACAATACTTACGAAATTGCAACATTGCTTCCATCAATAATGATATGTTTTAAATACGGTTTCCCAGGTTCATTTTTCAACTCCAGTCTGTATGGCTTTTTCAGAGATTCCAAAAATCTTTGAACTCCAGTAACTGAAGGATCAGGATGACGTCTGTGTGGTCCCACTGTCTCTCTATCAGTATTTGAAGGATGTATTTGTGAAGACAACACCTGGTCTGGGATAGGATTTTCAGAATCTGGCATTTGGGAAAGGCGTTGGTTGAGAGATCTCACTTGAGAAGAAGAGCTGCAGTGTCCTAATTGGTCCTCAAAACCAGGATGACTATTCTGTACAGTTGAGGGCCTTGCAGATTTTTGCTGAACTGCAGTTTTAGTTTTACTTGAGATATGCTGCACATCTGAGCTCCCTCTGGCTACAAAATCAACATCTTTTAGAGCTCCAGCTTGTATAGCGCTGAAAGTTACACCACCATCAGTTTCTACATCACTTGACCTTGAACTGTGATTCTTACCAGGGCAATAAATGTCTCTTTGTTTATAGCATATAGCCGAGTTTTTTCTGGAAGGAGAAGCAGGTTTGCATACCAACATAGGCATTTTATCTTCTGCATCAACTTGCATGCCTGGTGAATCTCTTACTTTGTGATACTCCTTTTTTGTCTCCTTTGTAGTATGATTGGATTTAAGTGGACTTTTATTCCTAGAAATGCCTTTGTCTTCTAGCTTTTGTGAATTTTCTGCATTACTTCCTAAAGGAGGATTGATAGTTCTGGGCTTTTGAGATGACTGTTCATGTTCTTTTTGAAATTTTAAGTTTTCCTTTTCAATTTCTTCTAGCAACGTTAACGGTTCCACAGATTGTCCTAGGATGCCAATAACTTTTTCTACAATATTTTGGGAATATCCCATTGTTCTGAAAAAGTTCACAAGAATCTTATACTCCATTTCCTCACTGATATCATCACCTTCTTTAAGGCAGTAACTGGGATCACCCGATTCACTGCAGCCATCTGAAAGCAGATCAATAACTGCGTCGCTGTCTGAGGCGGATTTCACTTCCTGATCATTTTCCAAAGAGAAATGCTTTTTAGGGAGCCTTTCCTCATCATCAGAGGATCTTCGTTTACATGACTGTCTTTCTTTAGACACCTCTGCTTCTAACAGAGGCACAACGTTTATGGGAACAAAACTTGTTTCAGGAGCATCAGAAAACACAGTGTCCATTTGCTTTGTAAGTTCAGTCACAGGTGTCCCAGCATTGTTTCTTGCTTCCTCACCATCTGCTCTTCCATCTCCATTTGCAGCAATTACTTTGAAGGCTTTATTCTGTAAAAACTCTGTTGGGCTTTCAGAACCCGTAAGATCTATGATATCGCTCTCCACTTCACAACATTCAGTTTGTGTGAGAGCTAGGAGTTCTCTTTTTAGTGAGCTAGGCAAAATCAGTAAATCCATTGTATATTTATCTGCATGTGCTTCTACAAATTGTCTGAATTGCTTTTTAATCCCCGATTCATTGTCACTTAATAAGCTTTCATTATTCTCAAAAAGCTTCACAAACTGCTGAACATGACTTTGAGCCATAACAACAGCTTCTGCACCCCCCTTAATACTGAGCAATCCTATTTCCAGCACTGTTATATCAGCACAGGTATCCTGAATAAGACTGTTGAGGAACACGCTCTGTGCACCAACAAAGATGCAGTGCATGTCCTTTGGGTAGTACTCCTTTTCTTCTAGTTCAGGTTCACAGAGTCCCTTAATATACTCCTAGAAGGAGAAAAAGACAGCAGAGTGAGTATTTGTAAAAAGCTAATATATAAAATTAGTTTTGATTAGGTCTGTAATGGACAAGTACACTAGAAAATAAAGCCAACTTAGCATAACAAATGCGAGAAAGTAAATGCTGCCAGTAAACCGGATAGCAGAGATAACATACAGATATCTGAAATGATTTTTAAGTACATCTCATAGAAGGCTAATTCTCTTTCATATCCTGCTGTTTATAAATAAATTTACTTGAAACCAAGAGTAACAGAGTATTTAAGTTCTAGCCCAAACAGTTTAAAAGACAAGTTTAAAGAAATGTATTTTCCCATTCTCATTCTTTGGTCAAAGCGAGCACACACTTCATGAACAAATGCCTTGCACTAGAGAATTCTACCTAGCCCACAAAACTGAACTTCTAAAAACAGTTTCTAAAGAAAGTTTCCAAAGGCTCATCACAGCAGTAGCTCTCTCCTATATTTTTAAGTAGTTATTATGTGTTACTTATTCTATACTTACTACTAATGAACCAAGGACACTGATCATGTGGCATGGCACAACATTAACTAGTAGCCAGAGTAGTATCCATTAAAAGATACCCTATGGGGGGGGAAAAAAAAATGCTAAAACCAAACAAATGACAAAACCACTATCTGGACTCTGATAGATTCCCTTAGTAACCAACTAAAACATTTGAATTTTAAAACTACAACTGCCAGAGCACCTGCTTACAACGGGTATATAACACCAAAGAAAATCACACTCAAAAAGCTCAACAGCAAGCCAGCTTTCCACATAAGGCTTTGAAACTCAGTATTTTGAAAGAGCAGATGATAGTGACTGAGAAAACTCCAGGCTCCAGCTAGTTCTGTGTTCTAGAAGTTCAGGTTTTAAATATGCTGTGGTGGTTGCTTTTTGTGTGTTTTTTTTTCTTCTTTTTTTTTTTTTTTTAAAGAAAAACCACCTCCCATTGCTATTTCTGCCACACAGAAGTTGCTATAGGTAAATTCACTATACTACCTTGTTTTAAATGTGTCAGAGTTCAGAACTCTGTCAACACAGTACATTATCTCTTCTTTCAGGTAGCATTATTTTTCCCCAAACTGTCTCTTCCTGTGCTTAAAATTATGTAATGTAGTGAAACCAGTTTTTAAGCTGCAGTCACTGTATTTGCAGACTCTCAAGTACACATTTTATTATCTATCTTTACTTTCAGAAATTAAACTTCTCTTTTAAGTGGAACTGAAAACCAATACAAGGTAATGGATAACATAACACCACTTCCTATCGTCTCTCGAGTTACATCACCACAGGGTGCTCCAAGACCATACTAGCACAAACTGCTTCTGCAATAAGATCCACAGGATTACTTTTCATGCCTTAGTCGTCATATGACTGCTTTTTCAGAACAACAGGACAATAACATAATTAGAAAAAAGGATATTAAAAATCTATGAACTTTTATTTTTTTACATTTACTAAACAGCACTGAAAAATATATTGCATGTGACTGATGAATTAAAATACAAATTACTATCAAAAATCCTTTTAAAGAGAGGCAATAAAGACATGCAATTGTTTGCACTTCCTAGTCAATAATCCCTCCACACAGGGTCTGAAAACCGCTCTACAGATAAGGGAAGTCTTGTCTCCCATACCCTTTAAGTATTTGAAGTAGAAAACATTTTATACATTATTAGGAAAAGCAGCAATTAGAAAATGGAAATATTGTGCTGTTTGTTTCAGACTTTCATTTTCTGGAAAAAAGAAAGTTGTACTGCAGCCGCCCAGCGAAGAATAGCTGTTTATGGTACCTGTAATGGCTTCTGAAGTTTCTGAGCCCAATTATACTAGCAAATTGGTTTTGAGAATATATATGTGTATTTAAACAAACCGACAGACACAAATGCTCGCATATGGATATTTTGCTTTTGAAAGGTACCTCCAGCCTGGCTAGTGCTCACACTACCGTTCTCACCACATGATTCAAACAGCTTTAGGTGCCAGGCCCACTATGAGTAATACTAATTTCGTCACTACTGCTGAGCCCCACCAAAGGTTAGCCATACAAGAGATTTAACAAAATAATTCTGTGAAGACACTTCATAGCAACTAGTGTCGCAGTCAGAGCCACACACAGACAGCTCTCTCGTTTCGCGTTCGGCTAAAAAGAAAGCTAAAAAAGTTATCTGTTCCAGCAAACAGACTAGTGAAGCAGTCTGGATCTGCCAACTTTTACAGGAAGGAAGCGTTAGCTCTGTTAAGCTGTCAGCTCTGCTAATAAGCTACTAAATGCCACAGAGCAAGTGAAGTCTGTGAAGCGACTGCGAAACACGGCGACACCCAGCCAACCCTTCAGGGTTTCTTGACCGGGGGAAGCAAACGGTGAGCGACACACTGTAACCGCGCCTGAGCACAGGACTTGGCCGGCTCTGAGGGTGTCGGAGGCCCCGGGGCAGCCGGCAACAGCGTCCCACCAGGCGGCGGCAGCCGGGCGCTCCGCCGCACCGACGAACTTTGCACTTCTCAGCTGAATAGTTTCTCTTTGTTCCCTGCGCTCATGTCAACACCGCCGGCGACACCCTGGCACCGGGAACACACCTATTTGCCAAGGCAGGACCGTTCCTGTTTCCCCGTGCACCACTGACTCCTTCCCCCACCCTTTCTGCCTCCCACCCGCGCCAAGCAGCCCCCAG